>JAXCGZ010007924.1:12500-75000 GCA_037179515.1 Halocaridina rubra | reverse complement strand
AAGCTGTAGTAATGATGATGGTGGTGATGATGGTAATAATAATAATAATAATAATAATAATTTTATATTTATCAGGCATGGCTGAAAGTTCTTAGTGAATTTTCCAATCACTATCAACGGCATTGGCAAGCTGTGAGAGCTTTGGCTGCTCTTGATGTCTTAATTGCTTTGGCAATAGGAGCTAAAGCTCAGGGATATTGTAGACCAAAGATTCATGAAATTGATGAGAACACTAATAATGGGCTGCTACGTATCATAGGGGGTAGACACCCTGTCATTAGCCAGATGAAAATGGGAGACGAGCAGTATGTGGCAAACAATACAAACTTACAGGTAGGATTATTTATTATAGATATATATTACTTTTTATATCTAGATATATACTGTGGCCTCAGTCCCCCATGTTTATAATCCTATTATAACTTTGTATGCTTTGTGACACTTTTGTGTGTGTGTGTGAGCTCCCTCATAGGCCCGGGCACTAAGAAACGTTGAGACGAAAACAAAGTAGACTTTTAAGACATTGCAGAAATAAGAAGATACACAATAGGATAAATACAAACTGGAAGAATAATCAAAGTAATAGAGACTTAGAGACATGGCAGGAATAAGCCCTGAGATGATGGTAGATCTGCTTTTTGAAGGAACATAGGTTATAAGAATTAGGAAAGACAGAAGAGGGAAGAGAGTTCCAGAGTCTGGAGATAGATGGGAAGAAGCTGTTGCCGCACCAACCAATTTGCAAGCTACAAATTTCCACGGAGTACCTGTGAGATGAAGTTGGCATGCATTACACGACTTTGGCAGTAGGGGAGAGATACAACTCACCAACTCATCAAAGCAGTAATGAAAGCAGTAACTTTAGAAAAGGGAAAGTGTATGTACATAAAGTGGAGTTCCCAGTTCCCATGCTTTGCCCCATTTGGATAACTTTTATGACATGTAGCGGAACGTCAAGTGGTATTCTTGTCCATTTGCTCAAGAGAAGTAAAGTAAGGGAGAAAGAGAGAATGAGTTTTGGTGGCAGAGGATGTTCAGCCTTTCACAAAGAGAACCTGCCCATGGCCATAAAGAAAGAGAAAGAAAAATTGACTCAGAAAGAGAGTAGGACTTTTGGAAGACTGAGGACACATTCCTCCTCAACTTCATAGAAGTCGCAGCACTCAATTTTTAATATTTTTTAAAAAGAGAGGTTGGTGAGGATATAATTAATATTTCATATTCTTGTATATCATATACTTCAGGTGACAAGTAAGTGTACGAACCATAATCTGCCAGGCTATGTTACCTTGCTCTTACGTACCCCATAAAATTAAGCGCAGTTATTGTTTAAATTCATGGTAAATACTTTAAACTAACATATTTCAGAATTTACATTTTCATAAGAAAGGTGTTCAAGTGCTCCACAAATATGTTCATATTGAAATTTGTGTGACTAGCTCTTGAATACAATGTGTTTCACTATATAAACTAAATCATGACCGTTTAACCATTATACCTTTGATGAAGTATCTTAACATTGACTTTTAAATCTATATTGAAGATTTTATTCTCTTTTAGAAAATATACTCTTGAGTTTTTTGTAATTTGGAAAAACCTAGCTCAGCTTGACAAACCTATATTCAGATAGTTTTGAACACAGAACTCTGGTAAAAATATAATGGTAATTGCTCCTAATTGAACCCTGCCAGTTTATGGTCGGAATTTAAAACTTGAGCATACTCCAGATGGATCTAAACCAAGGCACTATTCAAAAATAGTTTTTTAGAGGGCAGTTAGTGAAGTGTTGTTGGAATCTTCAGTAAATGGTTTTCTTTACATTTGCTTTCTACAGTGTATTGATGGTTTAATGTCGTTACAGATTCACACACATTATTTATTATTTGATATTTTATCTTGGTCTGCCCTTGTGGTACTCCTCTTCTGTCTGGTAACCATCATGAAATAGCACTAATATTCATGATGCTCTTTTTAAGCCAATATTAACAGCATCAAAGTATAGCCTCACCGTTTTCCCTGCGTGTCGTAAAAAGCAACTAAAAGTGGATGGGGCGGGGACTAGGAATCCCCCCCCTTGTATCAACCTCCTGCGAGACGTCAAAGAAGAAGGGGAGTAGAGGGGAGAATAACTTCTCCCCAAACTCTAGTTTTGGGGTGTCTAAATGTGCGTGGTTGTAGTACAATAGAGAGCAAAAGATGTGAGATTGGATATATGTTTGGTAGGAGGAGGATGGATGTATTGGCATTGTGTGAGACGAAGATGAAAGGAAAAGGAGAAGTGGCATTTGGTGATGTGACGGGTTGGGTGTCTGGGGTTGAAAGGGGGAGAGCGAGAGAAGGTGTGGCATTATTGCTGAGTGAATGGATGGTAAATCAGGTAGTGGAATGGAAAGAAGTGTCATCTAGGCTGATGTGGGTGAGGGCTTGGATAGGAAGGGAATGTTGGGCTTTTGTTAGTGCGTATGGGCCAGGATGTGAGAGAAGTGAGGAAGAGCGGGATGAATTCTGGAGTGAGTTAACTAGATGTGTGGATGGTCTGAGTAGAAGGAACTATGTAGTTGTGTTGGGTGACTTGAATGCCAGAGTGGGTGATGGAGAGATAGAAGGTGTTGTAGGAAAGTATGGGGTACCAGGTGGGAATGAGAGTGGGGAGAGACTGTTAGATATGTGTGTGGAGCAAGAGTTGGTGATAGATAATAGTTTATTTAAGAAGAAGTTAATAAATAAGTATACATGGATGAGAGTGGCAAATGGAAGAGTGAAAGAAAGAGCATTAATGGATTATGTGTTGGTAGCAAAGAGCATGGTTGGTGGAGTGAAAGATGTACATGCATTCAGGGGTGTGGCTGCTGGGATGTCTGATCATTTTTTGGTTGAAGCAAGTGGTAGTAGCAAAAGAGTGGAGAAATAGTGTGGGGGGATGTAGAAGGGAAATAGTGGAGGTGGAAGAGTTGAAAAAGCCAGAGAAGAGACAGGAATATCAGGACAGGTTGAGAGTGGCATATGACAGTGTAAAAGAAAGAGAAGTTGGGGAGGAATGGGGGTTGATGAAAGAATGTTTTGGTGGGACATGCAAGTGATGTGTGTGGAAAGAGGTTTGTTGGAGGTGGCATGAGGAGGGGCAGCGAGTGGTGGAATGAAGGGGTGAAAATGAAGGTGGAAGAGAAAAAGAGGGCTTTTGAGGAATGGCTGCAGTGTAAAAGTAGGGAGAAGTATGAAAGATATAGGGAGAAAAATGTGGAGACCAAGCGGAAGGTAGAGGAAGAGAAGAGGTTGGCAAATGTTAGGTGGGGACAGGATTTTAGTAGGTCATATGAGGAGAATAAAAAGAAGTTTTGGAAAGAAGTGAAGAGAGTAAAGAAGGGTGGATCGAGGATGGAAGAGACAGTGAAAGATGTGAATGGACAGATGTTAAGAGGGAACGATGCAAGGAAAAGATGGGCAGAATATTTTGAGTGCTTGCTAAATGTTGAGGAAGATAGAGAGGCAGTGGGAGGGGTTCAAGTGCCAGTAATGGGAGATGAAAATGAAAGAGAGATTACAAGAGAGGAGGTGAAAAGGGCATTGTATGAAGGGAAAGCAGGTAAAGCAGCTGGAATGGATGGTGTGAGAGCGGAGATGTTGAAAGAAGGGGGTGTGACTGCATTGGAATGGTTAGTGAGAGCGTTTAATATATGCTTTATGTTGTCATTGGTGCCAGTGGAATGGGTGATTGCCTGTATAGTGCCCTTATACAAAGGTAAGGGAGATATGTATGAATGCAGTAATTTTAGGGGTATAAGTTTGTTGAGTGTGGTAGGAAAAGTGTATGGTAGGATACTGGTTAATAGGATTAGGGATAAGACAGAATATGTGATCGCAGAAGTGCAGAGTGGTTTTAGGAGAGGTAGAGGTTGTATAGATCAGATTTTTATAGTTAGGCAGTTATGTGAGAAATATTTAGCAAAGGGTAAGGATGTGTATTTTGCATTTTTGGATCTGGAGAAAGCATATGATAGAGTTGATAGAGATGCTATGTGGAATGTTTTGAGATTATATGGAATTAATGGTAAATTGTTGCATGCAGTGAAGAGTTTGCATGAGGGCAGTAGAGCTTGTGTTAGGGTAGGGAATGAAGTGAGTGAGTGGTTTCCAGTGAGTGTGGGACTGAGACAGGGATGTTTG
Organism: Halocaridina rubra; assembly: GCA_037179515.1. NCBI lineage: Eukaryota > Metazoa > Arthropoda > Malacostraca > Decapoda > Atyidae > Halocaridina > Halocaridina rubra. The sequence goes on along the minus strand of JAXCGZ010007924.1, from coordinate 70,836 downwards.
ATGTCACTATGGCTGTTCAATTTGTATATTGATGGAGTTGTAAGAGAGGTGAATGAGCGAGTGAGTGGTCGAGGTTTGAGAATGGTAGATGTGGATGATAACGAGTGGGAGCTGAATCAGTTGCTGTTTGCAGATGATACTGTGATGGTGGCAGATTCAGAGGACAAGCTGTGTCAGAATTTGGAATGGTGTGTGAGAGAAGGAAGTTGCGAGTGAATGTGGGAAAGAGTAAGGTTATGAGGTGTACAAGAAATGAGGATGGCGCTGGATTGAATGTTATGTTGAATGGAGACACTTGAGGAGGTTAATCAGTTTAAGTATTTAGGCTCGGTTATAGCTGCAAATGGTGGAGTGGAAGCAGATGTGTGTCACAGAGTGAATGAAGGATGTAAAGTGTTGGGTGCATTGAAAGGAGTGATGAAGAATAGAGAGTTGGAAATGAATGTTATGAAAGTTTTGTATGAGAAAGTGGTTTTGCCAACTGTGATGTATGGATCAGAGTTATGGGGTATGAGAGTAAGTGAGAGACAGAAACTAAATGTGTTTTAGATGAAATGCCTTAGGAGTATGATTGGTGTATCTCGATTGGATAGGGTTAGGAATGAAGTGGTGAGAGCAAGAACGGGTGTGAGGAGAGAAATTGCAGCCAGAGTAGATATGAATGTTCTGAGATGGTTTGGCCATGTGGAAAGGATGGATGATGAAAGGCTGCTGAAAAAGGTGATGAATGCGAGAGTTGATGGGAGAAATACTAAAGGGAGGCCTAGGTTTGGATGGATGGATGGAGTAAGGAGAGCCCTGAATGATAGGAGGATGGATGTGAGGGAAGCAAGTGAGCATGCTAGGAATAGGAATGGGTGGCGAGCGATTGTGACGCAGCTCTGATGGGCATCTGCTGTTACCACGGGGCTGCATCTTACAGAGGTAGCCCTGTGGTAGGGGCAGTAGGAGGAGTTGGCAGTTGTGAAGCGTTACAGGTTGTGGATGAGCCGGGAGGATGGGCTGTGGCACTCCATCAGTGCCATCTGAACGGTCGCTAGCTCCCTCGTCATTGCCCATAGAGCAAAGTAATCCCCCTATTTGTTTTCCTTTCTTGATGTCGGCTACCCCCCAATTAAAGGGGGAGACAGCCAAGGTAGATAGATAGGTTAACAGAACACATTGTACAGTAGATATTTGTGTGGACTAACTATTGAATTCAAAAACTGACATGGTAAAGAAGTATTATTTGCAATTGATTTTTGAATTTTGCATTAGTTTTATCACTGCTATTATGTTTTCAGGATTTTCACATTTGTCAATATGCTTAGAGTGTAGTAATATATTTGTTTTAACAATTATTAATAGAAGCAATTTGATTTGCAATTACATTAGTGTGGCGTTTGCCCTTTTTATTCTTTCATCCATTTTACAAGTGAAATGTTTAGGCAATCACTGGATGGGTTAGTTTTGTTATTGTTTCATATTTCATATATATTTTTCCAATCATCTTTTTACTGGAACTTTTCTTTAGAGATTTATGATAATTTTAGGTGCAGCATTTATCTTAAATTTTGTCATTGTAAGCAAATAAGTGATATACTTCTTGATTTATCCGTTTTATTTAGATTTATTTTTCACTCCCTTCAAGTGCAGTATAGTTACAAGTTTGATAAGACTAGTGCTAGTGTGGTAAAATATTTCCAGCTTATAGTAGCCTTTTGAAAATTAAAAAATCTAATACCTTAGGCATATTATGATTACCTGTTTTTTTTTTATCTTCATTGGATAGTGGTGAAAGTACATACATATACACATGCCTCATTCCCCATTGTAAGGGGGATGGCCGAGCCAAGAAACGCACATTCATCACGATCTATACATACCTCAACCACTTCTCTCAGCTCCTTGGGGATAAAAGGTTGCCACATCTCCCCCCCTTCCACCCTGCTTGGGTCATCCACAAGATAGCAGGCAAGGCTATTCTACAATGAGCCCCAACAGCCGTAGCTGGTTTACCCTTACCGCTTCATCTTATGGCAACTCCTCACACCTGTACTTCACAGTTCACTGAACTAGCAGTTTTCCACAGACATTTCACGTGTAATAAGTGCTCTTTTCACGCCATCCATCCATCTCATTCTAGATCTCCCTATTGACCTAACTCCAATCACTTCTGCACTCCACACTCTCCTCACTATTCGTTCATCACTCATCTTTTTCCATGAGTCCAGATCAACACAACACCCTATGATCTAACCTATCCGACAGCTTCATTCCAACACCCGTTCTCTGTTTGACTTCCTCGTTTCTTACTCTATACTAGATCCACCAATTATACTTCTCAAACACCTCATCTCCATTACATTCAACTTGTTCCTCATATCCTCTCTTGCATTCCAAGTCTCTGCTCCATACAGTGCTGTCGGCACAATCATACCTTTAAATTTTTCATTACACTTTTCTACCCACTAAGACATTTACATGCTTCCTTCGCTTTGGGATTTACCTCTACATCCACTCGTCCATTCCCAGATACTTAAAACTCTCAACTTCTTCAAGCAACTCAACTATTCACTCCTACATTCAATCTGCCAACATTAACACTCCTCTTGCATCTCATGACTACTTTTACCAATATTCACCCGAAACTTCCTTCTTTTACACACACTAATAAACTCGGTCACTAAATGATTCAATTCATTCTCAGTATCAGCCACCTGTACCGTACCATCTGCAAATAGCAACTGATTCAATTTCCACAACCTTCCATCCTCATCCATTAGTTCCAAGCATCTGTCTAATACTCTTTCAGTTACTTCCCTTACTACTCCATCCATATACACATTAAACAACCATGGCAACAGTACACAACCTTTATGTAACTCACCATTCACCTCAAACCAATCTCTCTTACCATATCCAACTCTCACACATGCTCTACTATTCATGTAAAAGCTCTACACCACATTTAACAAACTTCCACTTATTCTTTACAGTCGTAACACACTCCATCTCTAATTACCCTGTCATACGCTTTCTCTTAGTCCATAAAAGCCCAAAAAGTGTCCCTACCTTTCTCCAAGAAGTTCTCACATACATGTCTTACTGCAAACACCTGATCCACACGTCCTCTTCCTATCCTGAACCCATACTGTCCTTCCCCAATCAGTCTCTCAATACTCTTACTAATTCTCTTTATTAACAGTCTTCCATATACCTTACTAATTACACTCAACAAACTAATTCCTCTAAAACTACTACACTCATATTTATCTCCTTTCCCTTTGTAAAGTAGTACTACACATGTACTCCTCTAATCAACTGGGACCCTCCTTTCCTGAAATATACTTTCAACAACCTAAGCATCCATTCTACTAATGTCTCCCCACCTTTGGACATGCATTCAGCATGACACCCATCTATCCCTGTTGCTTTACCTGCTTTCATTGCTCTCAATGCCAAATGTACCTCCTTTTATTCTCTGTCATTCTCATCACCTAACATTGGCATTCTCCATTCGCTTCCCACAGCCACAATCTCTGCCTCTCTATTGTCTTCCTCATTTAGCAGGCTCTTGAAATATTCAGCCAATCACTCTCTCTCACCTTTATTTCATCTACGAGCAATTGCCCATCTGCTCCTTTCACCCTCTCCTCCCTACCACACTCACCTTTCCTTACGCTTTTCACTTCCTTCCAAAACATATTTTTATTCCTTTCAAAATTCTCAGACAAGCATCTGCCTCACCTTACATCCATTTCTCTCTTTGTCTCCCTCACCACGTGCTCCGCTAACTTCCTCTTTGCACAATACCTTTCATACACCTCTACATTACTTACCTACAACCATACCTCAAAAGCCTGCTTCTTTTCAGCCACTACTGTACTTACCTGCTCGTTTCACCATTCACTACCTTTCCTTTCACTTCCACCAGTTAATCTCCTTCTGCACACTTCTTTGGCACACTTCATAATTTCATCCTTGAGACAGCCCCATTTTCTCTGACTATATTCCACACATTTCTCACACTAGCCTTGTACTCACTGTCTTTCTATTTTTTATACAGTTCATTCACTTTTAACACCTCCTCTCCTCTCGTTTCTCCTATTTCTCCGCTTTTCTCCCACTCTCACTCTACTTTCCACTAAATAATGATCAGATATTCCACCACTAGCTCCTCTCAGTACATTCACATTCAATACTCTTCAAAGCATCCTCCTGTTCACCATAACATAATCCATTAATACTCTGTCCAATACTCTTCCATTATCTATTCTGACCTACGTATACTTGTGCACATACTTCCATTTAAATACAGTATTAGAAATCAACATCTCTCTCAGTACACATTTCTATTATTTTCCATCCACTCTCATTCCTACCAGGTACTCCATACTTACCAATTACACCATTGAGTGGCTCATTTCCTACTCTAGCATTCAAATCTCCCATCAACACCACATTCACATTCATTCCCAAGTCTTCCACACACGCATTCAATTTCATCCAAAATTCTGCTCTTTCTTCCTCACTTCTTTCACTGCCAGGGCCATATGCGCTCACGAACGCCCAAGCCGCGCATCCCAGCCTCATTTTAACCACTATTATTTGAGAAGTTACTTCCTTCCATTCCACTTATTCAACTCTTCACTTACTACCAGAGCCACTCTTCTCTCCCTCTCTCAACTCCAGGCACCCTACCTACCACACTCCCAAATGTCTTTTATCTTAGTTTCGCTCAGTGCAAGCGCATCTATCTTTCTCTCCACAAACATACTCCCTATCACCTCCCTCTTACTTTCATTTACACCACAACCACACACATTCAGAGACCCATTTACTAGGGTTCCGGCTGGATCTCTCCTGCCAGAATACCCCCCACATCTCTTGGCTACTCGTAGGAAGTAAAAATACAAAGGAGAGATTCCCAGTCTCCCCGCTCTGCCCCCATTTAGTCGACATTTACGACATGCAGCGGAACACGGAGAAAATATTCTTAACCCCCCTCCCTCAGTGGTAATTGCACTAAAATTTTATATTGTTATGATTATATATATAAGGGATTGTTTTTTCTTAAAAAAAGTTATTATTTGGAGCTATTTTTGTCCTTTAGTAAATTTTAGAGCCAGATATCATGCTCTCAAAAACACCCTAAGGATTATTCCAAGATTTCTCATCTATACTAAAAAGTGTGGAAAGCACCTTTTTAGTATAAAAAATATGAAAAGGGATTAAGAAATGGAAAGCATACTCTCATATATATATTCGTTGTGCATAATATTTTTCGATATAAGGAATGACACATAAACTTTCTTTACATATCTTACAGTAGTATTGAGTTTCTTTCTTGATTTTTTTTCCCTTGTCATGATTCTGTGCATAGATCACACACATACTTGTGCCATATATATATTAAAGGTAAAAACTAACAATAACTTTGTTGAGTGGCCACAAAGCTAGATGAACAGTAAGCTTACATCCAGCGCCTTTGCAAGTCAATGTACAACTAAATATCAGCTCTTCAGGCAACAGTAGAGAAAATCTGCACTGCCAAGCGTTCAAGTTGCCAATCATACTCGTATCTTGCACAACCGTTGCCAAGTTGCAAGATTACACTGCCGTATTTGAAATGTACAGTAATTAAAAAGTTAGGTTTATGGAAGAGACCTCTCTTTCTAACCCCCATGGGCTAGAAATAATTTTCCAAGAATACTTAGGGTAAACTCTTGAGGGGTTAATGGCTGCTTTTGATCTCCTCTCTGTTTCACCTTTAGCTATTTTAATATATCCTCTTTGTTTTATGGGAATATATTTTGATAATTGCATTTATCTATATCTTACTACTGGTAATTTATTTCCATCTTATTCTAGTGATTTCTTTTCACAACCATTATTGCTAGTTGTCATTGGTCATCATTCAATATAGTTAATATGAATTTCCCCCATGAGTCTGGGACATTTCTACAAATCAACTCCTAATCACATTGGTTTTAAATTGTTAACAAGGAGCATCAGCATGGTATTAAATGGATTTTTTTATATAAGCATATTAAATGCATGGTGTATCATTTGTTTAATGGTGATAGTCTTTTCCGTAACTAGTGAATTAACATTCTTGTAGTAGGTTTCTTTCTTATTTTTTTTTAATGCCTTCACCTCTGTATATCATACATCTGTAATGGCCACAATCCCCCTTGTAAGGGGGTTAGACGAGTCAAAGCACATGTTTTCACCAGAAACTGACTTGCCTCGATCACTCCTCTTAGCTTCTTGGGGACAAATGGCTTTCACAATTCCCCCATCATAATCGTGCTTGAGTCATCCACAGGGTAAGTGGGCAAGGATCTTCAGCCATGAGATCAAATAGCTGCAACTGGTTTACCTCCACCACTTCATCTTATAGCAACCCCCTCATGCTCACTCACCCCAGTTTACTGTATATTGTGGAATCATAAATTCATTGGTATAAATCCTGTGGGAAATAACCCAGTTATGCATAATTCCTGTTATACTAGGTGTTTCATTTCCCCAATTTTATTTCATAAGCTTTGCACTTGACTGCAAATAATCAGAGAGTGCTTGACATTTTTTCTAACTACCATATAATTTGTTTATAGAATTACCTAATTTTGCAATTCGCAGTTTTTTTTAATCATGTCCTCTAGTAAGATTAAACATTTACATTAATTATCCCCCTTCTAAGTTACTCTTTTTCTCACATTTTGTATTTGTACTTCAAATTTATTCATTACTGCTTAACAGTCAATTGCAGTGCTCAGGACATTTAGTTTTGACTGCTGAACTCAGTCATGCAATATGGTTTATTTATATATATATATATATATATATATATATATATATATATATATATATATATATATATATATATATATATATATATATATATATATATATATATATATATATATATATATATATATATATATATATATATATATATATATATATATATATATATATATAGTGTGCTCCTCCAACAGTATGCCATATATTATTTCATTAAAAGACATTTTGTTCTCAACTATATAAAGGCATTTTTATTGTTTCTTCACGTTAGTGGTTTAGTTTGTTAACGGGACATTCGTTTATATTATGCATGGAGAACACAACTCTAGCTTCTTTAGCCAAAAAGAATCTAGAGTTAAGATACTCCATCAAGAGAAGGCTTCTTTTTTATATTCATTTAATATTGTTTTTTTTTAAGTAATTCTATTGGCCGCTTTTATCAGAAAGAGTAGTTTTTTAATAAATGAGGTTCTGTATAGCACTTACATACCCTATTACTCTTTTCGCCTATTAATACAAATTAAAGCAATATAGTGTTTTTCCTTCAGTATACTACATAAATATTACCCTTACTTGTCAAATCCCTTACTCAATTTTGAAATTTTTTTAGACTGATGGTCAGCGAGTTATGCTTGTTACTGGTCCCAACATGGGTGGAAAGTCTTGTTACATGAGACAAGTAGCACTGATAGCACTCATGACCCAGATTGGTAGTTTTGTACCAGCAGAAGAAGTGGAAATGTCTATATTAGATGCAATCTATACAAGGTCAGTTAATCAACGTATCTAATCTCTTGTAAACTTACATCCTTTGGTGTGGGGATATGTTATTTTAAGTAAATTTTTCTCTAGAGATGAGTTTCCTTGAGAGACTTACATTTTGTAAATAATTATTGCTTATACAAATTCGTTACTTTAATTTCCTGTGTATTTATATATTTACACAGAATGGGTGCAGCAGATGAAATATATTCTGGTAGAAGTACCTTTATGGTGGAAGTTTCAGAGACAGCGGATATAATGCGTGAAGCAACTTCAAGATCCCTTGTTATATTAGACGAGCTAGGGAGAGGCACTTCTACTCATGATGGTGTTGCAGTTGCTATGGGTGCTTTAGATTACTTTCTCAATACAGTAAGGCATATAAGATCGTAAAATCATACAGACTGCATGCCCTGAAATTATTCAGGAGAACCAGTAAAGCTGAATGGGGTGTCTGTGAATTAACATATAATGGTACATATTTTACTATTACCACTTCTAGTAATAATAATTCTAACGCAGCAAAATATGTGTAGTTTATAGAATGTTCAATGTTATATGTTTAATTCTACACCTGTTATATATATATATATATATATATATATATATATATATATATATATATATATATATATATATATATATATATATATATATATATATATATATATATATATATATATATATATATATATATATATATATATATATATATATATATATATATATATATGTTCCGGTTTTACATCACAGACTCCCTTTTCTACCAAGGGCCAGAACGGTTGCCTTTTTGCGAAGGACTTGTTTTGGCATATGTAATCGTTACCCTGAGTGCATGCCCTTGCTAACCTCAGACCGTGACGGGGCGCGAACCCTCGACCTGACGCCTTAGAGTCACAGACGCTACCGCTTGAGCCACGGTGACTACCTATATATATATATATATATATATATATATATATATATATATATATATATATATATATATATATATATATATATATATATATATATATATATATATATATATATATATATATATATATATATATATACATACAGTGTTCCCCCCCTTACCGTGGTAGTTCGGTTCCGGGACCCGGCGCGAACCAGGAAAACCGTGGAGTAGGATCAGCCTATATGTACATAGATATTTTAATATATTTTTACGTTTACACTGTATAAACCCTCCCTGTGCTGTTAAAAAAACACCCTTTACATTATAAATAACAGCAAGCAATGTAATTTTTTATGAAAGTGATAGGAAAACTTACTGGAATGAGGTGATAATGACGTGACATACATAGGTACAGATTTATATAATAATTTTTACGTTTACGTAAAATAGCGGCCGACATCCACAAACTTTTTTCCTTCTTTCAACATATCTAAGAGTTTCACTTTATCTACAATGGTTAACATTTTCCTTTGCCGCTTAGGCTCACTACAAGAAGCCTTAGAAGATGAAGGATGCTTGGGAGGCATTGCAAAGGTTAAAATATGCGAGTAAAAAAATCACAAGTAAAACATATTAATATTAATAAGCACAACGTGAATGGCGCTCACGAGTGAGGCGAGACAATGGAAGATGGTAGAAGCCTCTGTCCGAAACGCTGATAGCGGTATCGTATTTTACATGTTGCGATACTGTTAGTATTTATGTTTTTTACTGTTTTATTATACTTTTTTTTATCAATAAAATCATGAAACTACTGGAAATATAAATATATATGCTAGCTCACGTAGCTGCTACCCCAATACATTGTACGCTATCGAACACAAGCAAAATGTTTAATAAGCACAAAGTGAACGGCGCACACGTGAGTTAGACTGAACGAGTCTTTGTCTGAAACGCTGATAGCGGTATTGTATTTTACATGTTGCAATACTGTTAGTATTTATGTTTTTTACTGTTTTATTATTCTTAGGCTAATTAATACGTTTTTTATCAATAAAATCATGAAACTACTGGAATTATAAATATATATGCTAGCTCACGTAGCTGCGACCCCAATACATTGTACGCTATCGAACACTATTTCGCATGATGCAATACTGTGAGTTATACTGTATGTACATATATCATTCAGTTGTTAGTACAATGTATATTAATTTAAAATTCATTTACTTATTTGATGATTGTACAAAATCTATTGTATTTATTCATTGTAATTTGGACCAAATATTCCTTTTGTAAAGATTATACTGTACTTTTCAAAAGAGGTGGTCAATAAACGTATCTATCTATCTATCTAAATTTATGTTTTTTACTATTTTTTACTGTTTTATTATTCGTAGGCTGGGAAATAAATTTTTTTTATCAATTAGATAATGAAATATGTTTTTTTTTTTTTTTTTTTTTTTTTTTTTCAATAAAAAAAATTAAAATACTGAGAATTTTTTTTTTTTTTTATATATATATATATTATATTTTTGCATGTACCAATAAAATAAAATAATAATTTATCAAAAAAAAAAAAAACGCGATACAGTGAGAACGCGAACCAAGAAACGCGAATAACCAGGGGAACACTGTATATATATATATATATATATATATATATATATATATATATATATATATATATATATATATATATATATATATATATATATATATATATATATATATATATATATATATACCTAACCTAATGTAGTTAATTGGTTCCAGGAGAGACGACTTAAGTCGAAAAACGACTTAAATCGAATTAGCTTATCTCTAGGCTAGCCTAGATATACAGATTTACTGTAGTAGTAGTATAGTTGGGTGGGATATGCCTTTTGCAACGGCTCCCAAGTCATGGTTTTGCTTTGCTAAATTGTTTGTGTGGTTTTTATTATTTGATTTCTTTTTTTACAAATTCTTTTTATACATTTTTTCTTTGTTTGACGTATTTTCACTACAATATCTAAATAACAATATATTAGCAATTATTTCAATTTTCTTTTCTATATATGGTTGTGCTAAGAAACTATATTCTATTCTTATTTGTGCATATGCTTCACAAAATAGTAGAAAATGTTCTAGGCTCTCTTTACATTGTTCACACATTGGGTAGGTAGTATCTTTATTTTTAAATTTATGTACAGTAAACAAAGTAATGAACTCTTATTATGCCGTTGGCAACAGGCTTAGCATGGGGGCCAGTGTTGCCTGATAAAGCGGATGTTTTTATTTTCAAATGTATGGTACATTTTAAGGTATATATTAATTACAAGATGGTAGTACTATAATTTAAATAAAAGTGTACTTCATCTTTAAGGTACTTGAAATAACTTACCAGCTTACATGTATGTTTTTATATTTATCATTTCTCTCATTTATGTATTCTGGCAACACTGCTGGTGGCAGTGAGGACGAGGATGCATACGTTTTGTCACACTTCCGTATCAGCTGATGCGCCCGCACACGCTATTTCCCTGACAATATAATATTAAAAATATGTTTGCTGTTTGTTCTTAATGCTTTTTGTCAATTTTCTTCATAATATCAATTCAAAACAATAGCGGTTTCGCAGGAATAACGAGTGACGACGCCTAATGGTAGATATTGGAACTACTGTACGTATTTTAACAAAATATATATATGCTTTTATTCTTATTTATTGTACAATAACATAATTTTATGTGCATTTGTTTTTATTTATAGCATTGGGATCCATATCCTCGAACAAAGAAAGTCCTTTTCGATAAATGCAAATGCCTGCTGCATTCTTATTCTTATTCTTATTTGTATTCTTATTCTTATTATTATTATTATTATTATTACTATTATTATTATGATGTGACGACGCCTAACGCTAGATATTGGAACTACTGTACATATTTTAATAATATATTTATATGCTTTTATTCTTATTTATTGTACAATAGCATGATTTTATGTGCCTTTGTTTTTATTTATAGCATTGGGATCCATATCCTCGAACAAAGAAAGTCCCTCTCGATAAATGCAAATGCCTGCTGCAGTCTTATTCTTATTCGTATTTGTATTCTTATTATTATTATTATTATTGTCATTATTATTATTATTATTATTATCATTATTATTATTATTATTACTCTTACTATTATTATTATGACGAGTGACGATGCCTAACGGTAGATATTGGAACTACTGTACGTATTTTAATAAGATTTTATATGCTTTTATTCTTATTTATTGTACAATAACATGATTTTATGTGCTTTTGTTCTTATTTATTGTATAGTAACATTATTTCATGTGCTTTTGATGGTTTTCTAGTGATATTATGATTCCAATATTTGTAGCAGACAGACGTAAAGTTGATTATAATGACGTAAATTTTATTTTTATTTTTATTTTTTTTTCCATATATTTTTTTGAAAACCGACGTATAATCGAGAACGACTTAACTCGAAAAGACCTAAGCCAAAGTATACCTGTGTATATATATATATATATATATATATATATATATATATATATATATATATATATATATATATATATATATATATATATATATATATATATATATATATATATATATATATATATATATATATATATATATATATATATATATATATATATATATATACTGTATATATATATAATATATACTGTATATATATATATATATATATATATATATATATATATATATATATATATATATATATATATATATATATATATATATATATATACAGTGTTGCCTCACTTATCGCGGTAGTCGGTTCCGGGACCCGGCGCGAACCAGGAAATCTGCGAAGTAGGATCCGCCTATATGTACATAGATATTTTAATATATTTTTACGTTTACACTGTATAAACCCTCCCTGCACTGTTAAGAAACACCCTTTACATTATAAATAACAGCAAGCAACGTAAATTTTTATGAAAGTGATAGATAAAATTACGGTGAATGAGGTGATAATGACGTGACATACATACTCATTTACAGTTATTTTTTCGTTTACGTACTGTATAAACCCTCCCTGCACTGTTAAAAAAACACCCTTTACATTATAAATAACAGCAAGCAACGTAAATTTTTATGACAGTGATAGATAAAATTACGGTGAATGAGGTGATGATGACGTGACACACATACTCATTTACAATTATATTTTCGTTTACGAACTGTATAAACCCTCCCTGCACTGTTAAGAAAACACCCTTTACATTATAAATAACAGCACGCAACGTAAATTTCAATAAAAAAAAAATGAAAATACTGAAAAAAAACATTTCAATATTTTAATATTTTTGCGTATACCCATAAAATAAAATAATAATTTGTCCAAAGAAAAAACCGCGATAGAGTAAGAACGCGAACCAAGAAGCGCGAATAATCGAGGTAACACTGTATATATATATATATATATATATATATATATATATATATATATATATATATATATATATATATATATATATATATATATATATATATATATATATATATATATATATATATATATATACAGTAACCCCTAGTTTATCGCGGGGGTTCGGTTCCGGGACCGACCACGATAAGTGAATTTCCACAAAGTAGGATCACCCTATATGTACATAGGTATTTTACATTTATTTTTATGTTTACTGTATAAATCCTCCCTGTACTGTTAACAAACCATCCTTTACTTTATTAATAACAGCGTGCAAGCATAAATTTATATGAAAGTGATAGGTAAACTTACCGTGACTGAGGTGATGATGACATGACATACTCATATACATAGGTATTTTACAATTATTTTTACGTTTACTGTATAAACCGTCCCTGCACTGTTAAAAAAACACCCTTAACTTTATAAATAACAGCATGCAAGTGTAAATTTATATGAACGTGATAGGTAAACTTACCGTGATTGAGGTGGTAATGAAGTTTCTAGACTCCATAGGAAGTTATTCCGCAGCCAATAACAGCTTTACGGCTGCTTCTTGCGAGCGAAGAACATGGTAATTGGGAGTTGCTGTCGCTGTTTCTTCTTTTGTTGGAAGATACTCTTGTAAGGAATCATGGCATCGTCGAGAAGATTGCAGAAGGTCACTGAACGAACCATATTATCATTATGTTCTTGTGAGAGTTGTTGGAGTACTTTCACGTGTTCATATATGGCTGCCAGACGTTCGAGTGTAAGGCCAGGTTCTTCGATTTCTTCGTGCGTTTCCTCTGGTTGTTCTTCCTCTTCTACACTCGCTGATTTTGTCATTTCTTCCAAGTCTTCATCAGTCAAAGGCTGTGAGTGGCAGTCAATCAGTTCATTCACGTCTTCGTGAGTCATATCTTTAAAGACTTCTCCTCCTAGCAATGCAGCCATCTTCACAGCTTTCGCAACTGCCAAGTTATGGACTTCATCAGGAGCGAATCCCTTGTAGTCGTAGATGACTTTGGGCCACAATTACTTCCAGCTGGCATTGATTGTGGCCAGCTTCATCTCTTTGATTGCATTTTGAATATTTTGAAGGCATGTAGCAATCGTGTAATTACGCCAGTAAGTCTTCATTGAAAATTCTTTGTCCGCATCCATGGCTTCAACCAGTTTTGCCAGGGCATTTCATGTGTAGAGGGCCTTGAACGCACGAATAATGCCTTGATCCATAAGCTGAATCAGTGACGTCGTATTCAGGAACTCTACTTGAACACCTTCATATTTGAGATTAGTTGCGTGGCCACCAGCATTATCCATCAAGAGGACTTTAAATTCAAGGCCTTTTTCCACAAGATAATTTTGAGGCTTTTCGTGATCTAGGCCTTAGGGTTATACATCCAATACACTGGCAGCAGATTCTTGTTTTTATTCTTCAATGCCCAAGGGTTCTTTGACTTGTAGATAAGCCCGGGCTTTAACATGAAGCCCGCAGCATTCCTGCACATGATGAGGGTAACGCGAGCTTTGTGCGCTTTAATTCCCGAGGCTTTAGCTTCTTCCTTGAAGCGAAAAGTGCAAGACGGCATTCTCTTCCAAAACAACCCAGTCTCATCCATGTTGAACACTTGCTCAGGAGCATATTCCCCTTCAGCGATAATTTTCTTGAAGTCGTTGTTCACGTAATATTCAGCTGCAGCTGTATCTGCAGAGGCAGCTTCGCCATAAACCGAAACGCTCTTTAGGTCAAAGCGCTTTTGAATTTTGGCGAACCATCCCTTGCTTGCAACTAACGATTGTTTCCTCGGTGGAGAATCGCTGGAGGGTCCTGGTTGTGGGTCGTCGATATCTTCTTCTCTCTCCTCCTCCTCACGGTCGCCACTGTCGTCGTCGGGTTCGTTTGCAGCGAATGTCTCGTACAGCTTCTTCACCTTTGTTTGTATGATATTGCTGTCTATGCTGATGTTCTTCTTTCTGCAATCAGCAATCCACAGGGCCAAAGCAGATTCCATCTGCACTATTATCTTATTGCGGGGTGTTATGACCCTCTTCGCTGATATACTAAATGAAATAGTCGCTGTTTTTCAGATATTTGCCTCGTCCTTTTTGATGTAGCAAACAGTAGATTCATTGAGGCCAAAATGGCGGCCGACATCCGCAGACCTTCATCCTTCTTTCAGGATATCTAACAGTTTCACCTTATCTGTTATGGTTAACATTTTCCTTTGACGCTTAGGCTAACTACCAGAAGCCTTAGAAGATGAGGGATGCTTGGGAGGCATTGCAAAGGTTCGAATACGTGAAGAAAATAAATCACAAGCACAATGTATTAAAGAGCACAACGCGAACGGCGCACATGTGAGTTAGACTGAACGAGTGAGGCGAGACAATGGAAGATGGTGGGAGAACCAATCTTCAAACAAAAAGCCAATCAGACCCCATGATACAGAACATACAGATAAACAATTATGTGATTCGCCGTCTCCCACCCTTTCAGCCAATAGCATTCCATGAACTATCTCACGTAAGTGTGAGCCTTTGCGTTTTCCGAGACGCCAATACAGTGTATGCTGTCGTACAGTGTTTCGCATGGTGCAATACTGTGAGTTTTATGTTTAAATTTATGTTTTTTACTATTTTTTACTGTTTTATTACTCGTAGGCTAGGAAATACTTTTTTTATCAATAAAATAATGAAAATTTCAATATGTACTAGCTCACGTAGGTGCGACCCTTTTCGTTTTCCGAAAAGCTAATACCATTATCGTATTTTACATGGTGCAATATTGTGAGTATTTTTGTTTTTTTTACTATTTTTTTCTTTTTTATTATTTTTAGGTTAAGAGATACGTTTTTTTATCAATAAAATAATGAAACTACTGGAAATTTTAATATATGCTAGCTCACGTAGGTGCAACCCTTTTGCGTTTTCCGAAAGGCTGATACCAGTATCGTACTCTCTATGGTGCAGAGTTACATGTTCAAATGTATGTTTTTTTTACTATTTCTTACTGTTTTATTATTCTTGGGCTGGGAAATACATTTTTTTATCAATAAAATAATGAAATTTTTTTTTTTCAATAAAATAATGAAAATACTGAATTTTTTTTTTTTTATGTTAATGTTTTCACATATACCCAGAAAAAAAAAAAAAACTCGGCCAAATAAAACCGCAATGCACTGAATTTCACGATAGGTGAACCGCGATATAGCGAGGGGTTACTATATATATATATATATATATATATATATATATATATATATATATATATATATATATATATATATATATATATATATATATATATATATATATATAGTTCTTAGAATAACATAAGTACATAACAAAGCAGAAAGACCTGTAGTTATTTATATTAACATGCAAATGATGTACAGTATAAAAGATATACAGATTTACTGTACAGTAAACAAATTAATGCACTATATTGCAGTGGGCAACAGGCATACACTGGGACGTGCATGGTGGCGGTGAGCACGAGGATGCAAACGTTTTGCCGCCTCCGTATCAGCTGATGCACCCTTGCACGCTATTTCCCTGACGATATTATATTGCAAGTTTGTTTGCTGTTTGTTCTTAATGCTTTTTTTTCAATTCTCTACATAATATTCGATTGCATTAAGCAGTGGAAAAGGAGGAGGATGTGGGAGAACAAACCTTTATTTTCAATCGTTTTGCTGCTTCCGTATCAGCTGATGCATGTCATTATTCAGGCACAATATCTTACTCATAAAATATTTACTTACTCACTCTATTTGGGATTTATCTAATTTTCAAGATTATAGTTTTATTAGTATTCCTTGGTTCTAAACATTATTCTATCTTCTTTACATATCGTCCATGCTGCACGTAATCTTAATGTGAACAAACTCTGCTAAGACAAAAAGAAAACTATACAATTCGTTGCAAAGAAAACTTATATCGTACTGTACATGGGAAACTTAATTGAAATGCAATGTTTGTTCACTATATCGTAGTTCACCTATCGCGAATTCAGTGCATCACGTTTTTTTTTTTAGTTTTTTTTTTTATGGGTATATGCAAGAATATTAATATATTAAAATATTTAAATTTTCATTATTTTATTGGAAAAAATAACATTTCATTATTTTTTTGATAAAAAAAATGTATTTCCCAGCCTAAGAATAATAAAACAGTAAGAAATAGTAAAAAAAATAAATTCAAACATATAACTCACGGTATTGCACCATGTAAAATACGATACCGGTATCAGCGTTTTGGAAAATGAAAAGGGTCGCACCTACGTGACTAGTACATATTAAAATTTCCAGTATTTTCATTATATTATTAAAAAAATATATTTCCTAGCCTAAGAACAATAAAACAGTTAAAAATAGTAAAAAACATAATCTTAAGCATATAACTTACAGTATTGCACCATCTAAGATACTGTACGATAGCATACACTGTATTGGCGTCTTGGAAAACGCAAAGGCTCGCGCCTACATGAGATAGTTCATGGGATGCTATTGGCTGAAAGGGTGGGAGACGACGAATCACAGAATTGTTTTTCTGTATGTTCTGTATCATGGGGTCTGAATGGCTTTTTGATTGAAGCTTTATTCTCCCAGCGTCTTCCATTGTCTCGCCTCACCCGTTCAGTCTAACTCACATGTCTGCCGTTCGCGTTGTGCCTCTAAATACGTTGTGCTTGTGATTTTTTTTACTCTCGATTTTCAATCTCTGCAATGCCTCCCAAGCGTCCTTCATCTTCTATGGCTTTTGGTAGTAAGCCTAAGCGGCAAAGGAAGATGTTGACCATAGCAGAAAAGGTAAAACTGTTAGATATGCTGAAGGAAGGAAGAAGGTTTGCAGATGTCGGCCACCATTTTGGCCTTGAAATAGATGAGACTGGGTTATTTTGGAAGAGAAAGCCGTCTCGCACTTTTCTCTTCAAGGAAGACTTCGTGTTAAAGCCCTGGCTTATCTACAAGTCTAAGAACTCTAAGGCTTTGAAGCATAAGAATAAGAATCTACTGCCAGTGTATTGGATGCATAACCCTAAGGTTTGGATCACGAAAAGCCTCACATCGGACTGGTTTTACCAATGCTTTATCCCTCAGGTCAAAATTTATCTTGCGGAAAAGGGCCTTGAATTTAAAGTCCTTCTTTTGATGGATAATGCTGGTGGCCACGCAACTGATCTTGAATATGGCTGTGTTCAAGTAGAGTTCCTGCCACCGAATATGATTTCACTGATTCAGCCTATGGATTAAGGCGTTAATTGTGCGTTCAAGGCCCTCTACACACGAAATGTCCTGGCGAACCAGGTTGAATCTATAGATTCGGACAAAGAATTCTCACTGAAGACTTACTGGCGTAACTGCATGATTACTACATGCCTTCAAAATATTCAGAATGCAATCAAAGAGATGAAGCCAGCCACAATCAATGCCAGCTGGAAGAAATTGTGGCCCAAAGTCATCTATGACTACAAGGGATTCGCTCCTGACCAAGTCCATAACTTGGCAGTTGCGAAAGCTGTGAAGATGGCTGCACTTCTAGGAGGAGAAGGCTTTGAAGATATGACTCAAGAAGACTTGAATGCATTGATTGACTGCCACTCGCAGCCTTTGACTGATGAAGACTTGCAGGAAATGACAGAATTAGCAAGCGAAGAAGAGGAAGAAGAACAACCAGAGGAAACGCACGAAGATATCGAAGAACCTGGCCTTACACTTGAACGTCTGGCAGCCATGAATGAATATGTGAAAGCAATCCAACAACTCGCGCAAGAACATGACGATAATATTGTTCGTTCGGTGACCTTCTGCAATCTTCTCAATGATGCCATGATTCCTTACAAGACCATCCTCCAACAAAAAAAGAAACAGCTACAGCAACTCCCCATTACCATGTTCTTCTCTCGCAAAAAGCAGCCGTAAAGCTATCATTGGCTGCGGAATAATTTCCTCTGGAGTTATTCACGGTAAGTTTGCTTATCACGTTCATATATTTACTCTTGCATGCTGTTATTAATAAAGCAAAGGGTGGTTTTTTAACAGTACAGGGAGGGTTTATACAGTAAATTTAAAAATAAATGTAAAATACCTATGTATATGAGTATGTCATGTCATCATCACCTCTTTCATGGTAAGTTTACCTATTTATTTCATATAAATTTATGCTTGCACACTATTATTAATAAAGTAAATGGTGGGTTTTTAACAGTGCAGGGAGGCTTTATACAGTAAAGGTAAAAATAAATGTGAAATACCTATGTATATGAGTATGTCACGTCATCATCACCTCATTCACTGTAAGTACCTATCACTTTCATATAAATTTACGCTTGAACGCTGTTATTAATAAGGTAAAGGGTGGTTTTTTTAACAGTACAGGGAGGGTTTCTGTGCGATATTTCCCTGACGATATTATATCGAAAGTTTGTTTGCTGTTTGTTCTTAATCTTTTTGTTCCATTCTCTTCATACTATTCGATCGCATTAAACGGTAGAAGAGGAAGAGGATGCGGGAAAATGAACCTCTCCCCGCAAACATTTTGCCGCTTCCATATCGGCTGATGCTTATCACTATTCAGGCACAATATCTTACTCATAAGATATTTATTTACTCACCCTTTTTGGGGTTTATCTAATTTTCAAGATTACAGTATTATTAATATTCCTTGGTTCTAAACATTTTTCTATCTTCTTTACATATCGACAATGCTGCACGAAATCTTAAATCAGCTGAGTCTAAAAGAAAACATATATCGTACTGTACATGGGAGACTTGAATGAAATATATATATATTCTCTATATGCTATTTCCCTGACGATATTATATCGAGAGTTTGTTTGCTGTTCGTTCTTAATGCTTTTTTTCAATTATCTTTATAATATTTGATCACATTCAGCGGTAGAAGAGGAGGAGGATACGGGAGAACGAATCTCTTATCTGCAAACGTTTTGCCACTTCTGTATCAGCTGATGCACCCTCGCACGCTATTTCCCTGACGATATTATATCGAAAGTTTGTTTGCTGTTTGTTCTTAATGCTTTTTTCAATTCTCTTCATAATACTCGATTGCATTAAGCGGTAGAAGAGGAGAAGGATGCGGGAGAATGAACCTCTATCTACAAACGTTTTGTCACTTCCGTATCAGCTGATGTATCCTGGAACGCTATTTCCCTGACGATATTATATCAAAAATTTGTTCTTAATGTTTTTTTCAATTTCTTTCATAATATTCGATCGAATTAAGCGGTAGAAGAGGAGGAGGATGGCTGAAAAGTGCCTCCGAGGCGGTCGATTATTTACTAAAATGAAATTTTTTTTTCCAAATTATTTTGCAAGGTCGTTATCTGCGAATTTCATATTTTTTTACTATTATTTTTTTAGGGGTGTTATTCCAATTTCACGAATTAAAAACATGCATATAAAGTGAACTAGGTGTGTGTATATATATATATATATATATATATATATATATATATATATATATATATATATATATATATATATATATATATATATATATATATATATATATATATATATATATATATATATATATATACGCAATGGTGACTCCATCCCACGAACAAAATTTTTACCCCAACCCACGAACACGCATGTGTTGGCCAAGCCACCACGTGTCCCACTTGCCTGCTCTCAGTTCTGCATTGATACCCGTGCTGTGGTTCGTTCCTATTCTTTTCATAGTTCTTGCTTAATTTTCCATTGTTTCACCTTTCATATTTTCCTTATTATGGCTCCTAAGAAAGTTAAAAGTGTTATTGATATTGAGTGACTATCCTTCCAAAAATTAGTCCCCTTCCTCCTCCTCCTCCTCCTCCACCACCATCCACGTATGCCAGCAACAATCATCCACAAAGGTTAATACAGTACTGTATCTTACCTACATTATTTTATTTTAACTACAATATGTACGGTTTCCTACTGTATTTGTTATTAATGGGAGAATGTGACAACTTTTTCTAAGTGTTGGACTTTGCTCTTTTATACTAGGTATCAACTAGTGTATACTGTATACCTGAATATGTACATGTTTTACCTTAGTAGAGTAGAATTCCTTTGTATTATTAATGTAATTTTGTTTTTACAGATGAAATACATTTAACCTGTATTATATTTCTTGTTTTTAGTGACTAGAAAAAATGTAAAATGAATATTTATTGTGACTAGGAACGGATTAATCGAATTGACATGCTTTTCAATGGAAAAATAAATCCGACCCACAAACAATCCAACCCAAGACCAGTTTTTGGGAACAGATTAAGTTCGTGAGTTGGGGTCACCACTGTATATATATATATATATATATATATATATATATATATATATATATATATATATATATATATATATATATATATATATATATATATATATATATATATATATATATATATATATATATATATATATATTATATATGCAGTGATCCCCCCCCTTATCATGGTAGTTCGGTTCCGGGACCCAGCGCGAGACAGGAAAACCGCGAAGTAGGATCAGCCTATATGTACATAGATATTTTAATTTATTTTTACGTTTACACTGTATAAACCCTCTATGTACTGTTAACAAACCACTCGTTACCTCATAAATAACAGCATACAACATAAATTTATATGAAAGTAATAGATAAAATTGCGGTGAATGAAGTGGTAATTACATGACATACTCATGTACATAGGTATTTTACAATTATTTTTGGTAAAAAAAAAAAAAAAAAAACATGGTACAGTGAAAACGCGAACCAAGAAACACGATCCAGCGGGGGATCGCTGTGTATATATATATATATATATATATATATATATATATATATATATATATATATATATATATATATATATATATATATATATATATATATATATATATATATATATATATATATATACGCACACGCACACACAGTAATCCCTCGCTATATTGCGATTCACCTACTGCGAATTCAGTGCATTGCACACTTTTTTGGTGAGGAAAATTTTTTATATATATATATATATATATATATATATATATATATATATATATATATATATATATATATATATATATATATATATATATATATATATATATTTATATATATATGATTGTGACACTAGGACGGGCCAAAAACTAATAAAATAAAACAGCCTTTATGGAACCTGGGCACAAAGAATACATGAAGTAAAGAGAAACAGAGATGGAGAGTGTAATGACCTGTCAGATGTGAAGGAATTATAAAAGATGTGTAATGAATATCCAAGAATATTCAGTGTAGCTGGTGCCATGAGCCAACCTACTACAGGATACATGTTGTTTATTTTATATCACATATTTTTTGGGCATATGCTATTTTTGAGCACGAGGATGCAAACGTTTTGCCGCCTCCGTATCAGCTGATGCACCCTCGCACGCTATTTCCCTGACGATATTATATCGAAAGTTTGTTTGCTGTTTGTTCTTAATGCTTCTTTTCAATTCTCTTCATAATATTCAATCGCATTAAGCGGTAGAAGAGGAGGAGGATGCGGAAGAACGAACCTCTAAACAAAACGTTTTGCCGCTTCCGTATCAGCTGATACAGGGTGCAGTGTTAGGGCCACTTTTGTTCCTTGTATATGTAAATGACCTACCAGAGTCTGTAAATTCATTCATGAATATGTTTGCAGATGATGCAAAGATTGTGAAGAAAGTAGGAAACGAGAACAACGGTAGAGAACTTCAGGAAGATCTAAATAGTCTGCATGAGTGGTCAGAAAAGTGGCTAACGAAATTCAATACTTCAAAATGTAAGGTAATGAGAATGGGTACAAGTGCAAGAAGGCCCAAGCTTGACTACTCAGTGGCTGGAGTACAACTTCAAGAGACAGAAAATGAGAGAGATCTAGGAGTAAACATACTGGCAGATTTGTCTCCAGAAATACATATAAATGGCATAGTAAGGGCAGCATATGCTTTCTTATCAAATGTAAGGGTAGCCTTCAGGCACATGGACAAGGAAATGTTCAGAAATATTTATGTAGCCTATGTTAGGCCAAAACTTAAATATGCAGCCCCCTTTTGGAATCCGCACTTGAAAAAGCACGTAGCTAAGCTTGAAAAAGTTCAAAGACATACATCGAAACTGGTGCCAGAAATACGTAATCTCAGCTATGATGAGCGGCTGAGGGAATTAGACTTACCATCACTCGAAGCTAGAAGATTGAGGGGGAATATGGTGACAGTCTTCAAATTCCTTCATGGTTATGATAGAGTGGATAAGGATCGATATTTTGATATGGCTGGCTCTAGAACTAGCGGTCATAGTTTGAAGCTTCGTAAGAAAACGTCTTTGCAGGATGTAAGGAAGTGCTTTTTCAGTGTAAGAGTAGATAATAATTGGAATTGGCTAAGCGAGGAGGTAGTTAATGCTATCTCAATCCATAGTGTTAAGGACAGTTATGATAAGTATCACTAAGTACAAAATGGAACCGATCAGGAGACGGGAAGATACGAGCCTTGGGCTCTTTCCCGTAAGCACAATTAGGTGATATATATATATATATATATATATATATATATATATATATATATATATATATATATATATATATATATATATATATATATATATATATATATATATATATATATATACGTAGATATATAAGCATATGAAAATAATAAAAATTTATGTGTATATGATTAACTAATTGTGTTTACGGGAAAGAGCCCAAAGCTCGTATCTTCCCGTCTCCTGATCGGTTCCATTTTATACTTAGTGATACTTATTATACCTGTCCTTAAAACTATGGATTGAGATAGCATTAACTACCTCCTCGCTTAGCCAATTCCAATTATCAACTACTCTTACACTGAAAAAGTATTTCCTTACATCCTGCAAAGAAGTTTTCTTACGAAGCTTCAAACTATGACCTCTAGTTCTAGAGCCAGCCATATCACAATATCCATCCCTATCCACTCTATTATAACCATGAAGGAATTTAAAGACTGTCACCATATCCCCCCTCACTCTTCTAGCTTCGACTGATGGTAAGTTTAATTCCCTCAGCCTCTCATCATAACTGAGATTGCGTATTTCTGGCACCAGTTTCGTGGCATGTCTTTGAACTTTTTCAAGCTTAGCTTGAAATGTATGTGTGTGTACTTATGTATGTGTATACAGTACATGTATTTATGTATATTTGTGTGTATGTGTATATGTGTATACATTTATGTATATATATATATATATATATATATATATATATATATATATATATATATATATATATATATATATATATATATATATATATATATATATATATATATACAGTGTTGCCTCACTTATCGCGGTAGTTCGGTTCCGGGACCCGCCGCGAACCAGGAAATCCGCGTAGTAGGATCCGCCTATATGTACATAGATATTTTAATATATTTTTACGTTTACACTGTATAAACCCTCCCTGCACTGTTAAAAAAACACCCTTTACATTATAAATAACAGCAAGCAACGTAAATTTTTATGAAAGTGATAGATAAAATTACGGTGAATGAGGTGATAATGACGTGACATACATACTCATTTACAATTATATTTTCGTTTACGTACTGTATAAACCCTCCCTGCACTGTTAAAGAAACACGCTTTGCATTGTAAATAACAGCAAGCAACGTAAATTTTTATGAAAGTGATAGATAAAATTACGGTGAATGAGGTGATAATGACGTGACACACATACTCATTTACAATTATTTTTTCGTTTACGAACTGTATAAACCCTCCCTGCACTGTTAAAAAAACACCCTTTACATTATAAATAACAGCACGCAACGTAAATTTATAAAAAAAAATGAAAATACTGAAAATGTATTTTTTCAATATTTTAATATTTTTGCGTATACCCATAAAATAAAATAATAATTTATCAAAAAAAAAAAAAACGCGATAGAGTGAGAACGCGAACCAAGAAGCGCAAATAACCGGGGTAACACTGTATATATATATATATATATATATATATATATATATATATATATATATATATATATATATATATATATATATATATATATATATATATATATATATATATATATATATGAATCATTTTTTATCCCGACCGGGACTCGAACCTAGGACTTATGATTACTAAGTCAAGGCGCTACCACTACACCACAGAAGGTTAAAAGGAATCCAACCTTATAGCTTATATCTGCTATACTTAGGAATGAACGTATTCTAACTGAATGCCAATATGTTCATATTACAGATTCCCCAACCTCACTCGTGGCTTCATTTTAGCATTTAATTCAATTCCCAATCTCATTCGGGCCATGAAATTATCAAATAAGCACATTACATATGTGAAAACATGAATCATTTTTTACCTCGACCGGGACTCGAACCTAGGTCTTATGATTACTAAGTCAAGGCGCTACCACTACACCACAGAAGGTTAAAAGGAATCCAACCTTATAGCTTATATCTGCTATACTTAGGAATGAACGCGTTCTAACTGAATGCCATTATGTTCATATTACAGATTCCCCAACCTCACTCGTGGCTTCATTTTAGCATTTAATTCAATTCCCAATCTCATTCGGGCCATGAAATTATCAAATAAGCACATTACATATGTGAAAACATGAATCATTTTTTACCCCGACCGGGACTCGAACCTAGGACTTATGATTACTAAGTCAAGGCGCTACCACTACACCACAGAAGGTTAAAAGGAATCCAACCTTATAGCTTATATCTGCTTTCAGCACTGCTTTTCAGTAAAGCAGATATAAGCTATAAGGTTGGATTCCTTTTAACCTTCTGTGGTGTAGTGGTAGCGCCTTGACTTAGTAATCATAAGTCCTAGGTTCGAGTCCAACCTTATACCTTATATCTGCTTTCAGCACTGCTTTTCAGTAAAGCAGATATAAGCTATGAGGTTGGATTCCTTTTAACCTTCTGTGGTGTAGTGGTAGCGCCTTGACTTAGTAATCATAAGTCCTAGGTTCGAGTCCCGGTCGGGGTAAAAAATGATTCATGTTTTCACATATGTAATGTGCTTATTTGATAATTTCATGGCCCGAATGAGATTGGGAATTGAATTAAATGCTAAAATGAAGCCACGAGTGAGGTTGGGGAATCTGTAATATGAACATAGTGGCATTCAGTTAGAATGCGTTCATTCCTAAGTATAGCAGATATAAGCTATAAGGTTGAATTCCTTTTAACCTTCTGTGGTGTAGTGGTAGCGCCTTGACTTAGTAATCATACGTCCTAGGTTCGAGTCCCGGTCGGGGTAAAAAATGATTCATGTTTTCACATATGTAATGTGCTTATTTGATCATTTCATGGCCCGAATGAGATTGGGAATTGAATTCAATGCTAAAATGAAGCCACGAGTGAGGTTGGGGAATCTGTAATATGAACATAGTGGCATTCAGTTAGAATGCGTTCATTCCTAAGTATAGCAGATATAAGCTATAAGGTTGGATTCCTTTTAACCTTCTGTGGTGTAGTGGTAGCGCCTTGACTTAGTAATCATAAGTCCTAGGTTCAAGTCCCGGTCGGGGTAAAAAATGATTCATGTTTTCACATATGTAATGTGCTTATTTGATAATTTCATGGCCCGAATGAGATTGGGAACTGAATTAAATGCTAAAATGAAGCCACGAGTGAGGTTGGGGAATCTGTAATATGAACATAGTGGCATTCAGTTAGAATGCGTTCATTCCTAAGTATAGCAGATATAAGCTATAAGGTTGGATTCCTTTTAACCTTCTGTGGTGTAGTGGTAGCGCCTTGACTTAGTAATCATAAGTCCTAGGTTCGAGTCCCGGTCGGGGTAAAAAATGATTCATGTTTTCACATATGTAATGTGCTTATTTGATATATATATATATATATATATATATATATATATATATATATATATATATATATATATATATATATATATATATATATATATATATATATATATATATATATATATATATATTTGGGTATATGTGTGTTTGTATTTACCCAATTGTGTTTACGCGAAAGAGCCCAAAGCTCGTATCTTCCCATCTCTTGATCGGTTCCAGTTTATACTTACTGATACTTATCATACCTGTTCTTAAAACTATGGATTGAGATAGCATTAACTACCTCCTCGCTTAGCCAATTCCAATTATCTACTACTCTTACACTGAAAAAGTATTTCCTTACATCCTGCAAAGAAGTTTTCTTACGAAGCTTCAAACTATTACCTCTAGTTCTAGAGCCAGCCATATCAAAATATCCATCCCTATTCACTCGATCATAACCATGAAGGAATTTAAAGACTGTCACCATATTCCCCCTCAATCTTCTAGCTTCGAGTGATGGTAAGTCTAATTCCTTCAGCCTCTCATCATAACTGAGATTGTGTATTTCTGGCACCAGTTTCGTGGCATGTCTTTGAACTTTTTCAAGCTTAGCTATGTGCTTTTTCAAGTGTGGATTCCAAAAGGGGGCTGCATATTCGAGTTTTGGCCTCACATAGGTTACATAAATATTTCTGAACATTTCCTTGTCCATGTGCCTGAAGGCTACCCTTACATTTGATAAGAATGCATATGCTGCCCTTACTATGCCATTTATATGTATTTCTGGAGACAAATCTGCCAGTATGTTTACTCCTAGATCTCTCTCATTTTCTGTCTCTTGAAGTTGTACTCCAGCCACCGAGTAGTCAAGCTTGGGCCTTCTTGCACTTGTACCCATTCTCATTACCTTACATTTTGAAGTATTGAATTTCATTAGCCACTTTTCTGGCCACTCATGCAGACTATTTAGATCCTCCTGAAGTTCTCTACCATTGTTCTCGTTTTTTACTTTCTTCACAATCTTTGCATCATCTGCAAACATATTCATGAATGAATTTACAGACTCTGGTAGGTCATTTACATATACAAGGAACAAAAGTGGCCCTAAAACTGAACCCTGTGGAACTCCACTACTAACTCTTCTCCATTCAGACACTGAGTGTCTTACTCTAACCCTCTGTTCCCTTCCTTCTAAGTAAGTTTTTATCCATTCCAAGACATTTCCACCTATTCTAGCCATTGCTTGCAGCTTCCTAATAAGTCTCCCATGTGGAACAGTGGCAAACGCTTTCTGGAAGTGTAGGATTATGCAATCTGCCCAGCCCTCTCTTTCCTGTAAGATTCGGCTTACCTCATCATAAAATTCTTATAAGTTTGTTATTGTTGATCTACCTTCTCTGAAGCCATGTTGCCTCACTGACAAAAAGGTGAAGGATTCCAAGTGAAGAGAGATATGTTTCCTTAGTACTTTCTCCATAACTTTGCAAACTATGCTGGTTAAGGAAACTGGTCTATAGTTCAGAGCCGTATCCCTCCTTCCCTTTTTGAAGATAGGTATCACATTTGCTTGTTTCCAGCATCTTGGAATCTCCCCTGACTCAAATGACTTTTTAAATATGATACTTAGTGCCACTGATATTGAGTTTGCGCATTTTTTAAGTACATGAGGGGACATGTCATCAGGACCTGTAGCTTTATGAACATCTAAATCCATCAGCGCTTTGCATACCTCTGTGGCTGTAAGGTTGATGTTCTCTTATACCGACCCTTGAGCTTCTATCTCTGCAATCTGAGGGGGTGGGGTATTTTCTACTGTAAATACTGACTGAAACTCCTTGTTCAATTCTTTGCAGATCTCTACATCCGTCTCAGTGATGCTTCCATCCGCTCTCATTAGCCTTAAAACCTGTTCTTTTACCTTCAGTTTTCCTCAGATAAATCTGTGGAAAAGCTTGAGATTTTCTTTAGCCTTCCTGGTGATATCCCTCTCATAGTCTCTCTCTGCCTCTCTCCTTTTACTTAGGTAGTCATTTCTTGCTCTTTTGTAGGTTTGCCAGGCATTTATGTATTTTCTCCTCCTATACCTTTTCCAGCATTTGTCTCTCCACTCCTTAGCTCTTTTACACCCATTATCGAACCATTTCTCTCTGGCATGAACTACACCTACTTTGGTGAAAGGTATGCAGCAATCTACTATCTTCCCATATTTCTCACAAAAGATGTCATATATTTCTTGTACAGATTTGTTGTAAAATAAGGTTCTCCAGTCAATAACTGCAAAAAGCTCATTCATTTTGATGTAATCTCCTTTTGGATAGTTCCTCCTCATGTCCTCAGTGCCTCTACTCTCAGGCAGAATATCTTCAATGATATACTCCATCAACAACACACAGTGGTCACTCTTTCCAATTGGTGGTTCATACTCAATTTTTTCAATATCCAACAAATTATCTGTGAATACTAGATCAAGTAGTGATGGCTCATCCCCACCCCTGGCCCTCGTTGGTTCCATTACATGTTGGTGTAGGAAATTCCCTTGTACGCAATCTAGGAATTTTGCCCCAAATGAGTCCTCACTACTCTGTGGGTCAAGATTTATCCAATCTATCTCTTTATGATTAAAATCTCCCATAATCAAAATCCTACATTTTCTCTCCCGTGCCATGTTAACAACTGAGTTTATGACTTCAATAGTACCTTTATGACTTTCCTCATAAACTTCTAGCCTATTCTGGTTCCTTGGTGGGTTATATACAACAGTTATTATTATGCTCTCTGACCCAGTATTAATGCGAGCAACAAAAATTCCTTGAACTCACTTTCTATAGCCAAGTTTATTTCTTCAACTTGAATCCTTTCACTTATGAGCAGTGCTATCCCTCCACCAGTCCTCTCAGATCTTTCAACCCTTAATATTCTGAAGCCCTTAGGAAAAAGTGTGACACTGTTTATGTCCTCACTCAACTTAGTCTCTGTAATTGCTACTATATCTGCCTTACTGTTGAGAATCCAATCTTTTAATTCTACTGCCTTACCATATATATATATATATATATATATATATATATATATATATATATATATATATATATATATATATATATATATATATATATATATATATATATATATATATATATATATATATATATATATATATATATATATATATATATATATATATATATATATATATATATATATATATATATATATATATATATTATATTTATTATATATATATATATATATATATATATATATATATATATATATATATATATGTGTGTGTGTGTGTATGTATGTATATGTTTGTGTATATGCATGTATATTTTATATATGTATGTATGTGTGTATTTGTATACGTAAGTATATATGTATGTGTGTATGTATATGCATAAGTATTTATATAGGTATGTATATATATATATATATATATATATATATATATATATATATATATATATATATATATATATATATATATATATATATATATATATATATATATATATATATATATATATATATATATATATATATATATATATATATATATATATGTAGTCGCCGTGGCTCAGTCGGTAGCGTCTCCGACTCTGAGGCGTCAGGTCGAGGGTTCGCGCCCCGTCACGGTCTGAGGTTAGCAAAGGCGTGCACTCAGCGTAAGGATTACATCTGCCGAAACAAGTCCTTCGCAAGAAGGCAACCGTCCTAGCCCTTGGTAGATAAGGGAGTCCGTGACGTAAAACCGGAACAGAATATATATATATATATATATATATATGCAGTGTTCCCCCCCTTATCGCGGTAGTTGGGTTCCTGACCCGGCGCGAGACAGGAAAACCACAGAGTAGGAGCAGCCTATATGGACATAGATATTTTAATTTATTTGTACGTTTACACTGAATAAACCTTCCCTATAATGTTAACATACCACCCTTTACTTCATAAATAACAGCATGCAACGTAAATTTATATGAAAGTGATAGATAAAATTACGGTGAATGAAGTGGTAATTACATGATATACTCATGTACATAGGTATTTTACAATTATTTTTACGTTTACGTACTGTATAAACGCTCCCTGCACTGTTAAAAAAACACCCTTTGCATTATAAATAACAGCAAGCAACATAAATTTTTATGAAAGTGATAGGAAAACTTACCGTGAATGTGATGATGACGTGACATTCATAGGTATTTTAAAAATTATTTTTACGTTTACGTACTGTATAAACCCTCCCTCCACTGTTAAAAAAACACCCTTTACATTATAAATAACAGCAAGCAACATAAATTTTTATGAAAATGATAGGAAAACTTACCGTGAATGTGATGATGACGTGACATACATAGGTATTTTATAATGAATTTTACGTTTGCGTACTGTATAAACCCTCCCTGCACTGTTAAAAAAACACCCTTTACATTGTAAATAACAGCAAGCAACGTAAATTTTTATGAAAGTGATAGATAAAATTACAGTGAATGAGGTGATGATGACGTGACATACATATGTACGTGATAGGTAAACTTACCGTGAATGAGGTGATGATCATCTTTCTTGACCCCGGAGGAAATTATTTCGCAGCCAATAAAAGCTTTACGGCTGTTTTTGGGGGGAGAAGAACATGGTAATGGGGAGTTGCTGTTGCTGTTTCTTCATTTGTTGGAAGATGGTATGGTAAGGAATCATGGCATTGTCGAGAAAATTACAGAAGGTCACCGAACGAACCATATTATCTTAGGCTAGGAAATACTTGTTTTAGCAATAAAATAATGAAAATTTTAATATTCACTGGGGCACGTAGGTGAGAGCCTTTGCGTTTTCCGAAGCGTGATACTGGTATCATATTTTTCATCGTGCAATACTGTTAGTACTGTATTTATGTTTTTTTTGTATTTTTTACTGTTTTATTATTCTTAGGCTAGGAAACACTTATTTTATCAATAAAATAATGAAAATTTTAATATTCACTAGGTCACGTAGGTGAGAGCCTTTGCATTTTCCGAAACTCTGATACCAGTATCGTATTTTACATGGTGCAATACTGTTTACTATTTTTTACTGTGTTATTATTCTTAGGCTAGGAAATACTTGTTTTATCAATAAAATAATGAAAATTTTAATATTCACAACGTCACGTAGGTGAGAGCCTTTGCGTTTTCCGAAACACTGATACCGGTATTGTATTTTACGTGGTGCAATACTGTTTACTCTTTTTTACTGTTTTATTATTCTTAGGCTAGGAAATACTTGTTTTATCAATAAAATAATGAAAATTTTAATATTCACTAGGTCACATAGGTAAGAGCCTTTGCGTTTTCCGAAACACTGATACAGGTATCGTATTTTACGTGGTGCAATACTGTTTACTATTTTTTACTGTTTTTCTATTCTTAGGCTAAGAAATACATTTTTTTTATCAATAAAATCATGAAACTACTGGAAATATAAATATATATGCTAGCTCACGTAGCTGCGACCCCAATACATTGTACGCTTTCGGACACTATTTCGCATGATGCAATACTGTGAGTTATGCTGTACGTACGTATATCTAAATTTATGTTTTTTTATTATATTTTACTGTTTTATTATTCGTAGGCTGGGAAATAAATTTTTTTTATCAATTAAATAGTGAAATTTTCTTTTCTTTTTTCAATAAAAAAATGAATATACTGAAAATTTTTATTTATTCAATATTTTAATATTTTTGCATATACCCATAAAATAAAATAATAACTTATCCCAAAAAAAACTACGATACAGTGAGAATGCAAACCAAGAAACACGATACAGCGGGGGAACACTATATATATATATATATATATATATATATATATATATATATATATATATATATATATATATATATATATATATATATATATATATATATATATATACAGTGTTCCCCCCCTTATCGCGGTAGTTCGGTTCCGGGACCCAGCGCAAACCAGGAAAACCGTGGAGTAGGATCAGCCTATATGTACATAGATAGTTTAATTTATTTTTATGTTTACACTGTATAAACCCTCCCTGTACTGTTAACAAACCACCCTTTACTTCATAAATAACAGCATGCAACGTAAATTTATATGAAAGTGATAGATAAAATTACGGTGAACATAAGAACATAAGAACATAAGAATAGAGGACACTGCAACATGCCTACTGGCACACACGAGGCAGCTCCATTTTTGAATTGTATTTTCAGCATGTCTAACCTATTCTATTCTACTCTACTTATTTATTCTGTTTTTCTTTTTATGATTTTTCTAATAAGCACTAACCTATTCATACCCACCCTACCTCTGTCATATGTCTATCTAATCTACATTTGAAGGTGTCTAAGGTATTGGCATTTACTATCATACTAGGAAGCTTGTTCCATGCATCAGCTACTCTATTACCAAACCAATTTTTACCAATTTCCCTTCTGAACCTAAATTTATCAAGCTTAAATCCATTATTACGAGTTCTGGTTTGATCATGAATTTTTAAAACTTTATTAATATCTCCCTTGTTAATCCTTTTAAACCATTTATACACTTCAATCATATCCCCCCTAACTCTTCGCCTCTCTAGAGAATGTAGATTAAGTTTTTTTAATCTGTCCTCATATGGTAGATTTCTGATATTGTGTATCATCTTGGTCATTCTTCGTTGCACTCTCTCCAAGGATTCAATTTCCATTCTATAATAGGGTGACCAGAATTGCACAGCATAATCTAAATGGGGCCTAACTAATGCAAGATAGAGCTGCAAAATAACTTTTTCCGTCCTATTGCTGACGCTTCTTGAGATAAATCCTAAAATTCTGTTTGCTTTATTTCTGACTGCTGTGCATTGCTCTCTTGGCTTAAGACTACTACTCACAAGAACTCCCAAATCCCTTTCACACTGAGAACTCATGATTTCATGGTTATTTAGCTTATAACTAGTATTGTCTTTTATAGTACCCATTTTAACTACTTTACATTTTTCAACATTAAATTCCATTTGCCATTTGTCCGACCATTCAGATAATCTATTTAGATCTTCCTGTAAAGCATGAATGTCTTCTTTTCCATTTATAGTTCTACCTATTTTAGAGTCGTCTGCGAATTTACTTAGGTTACTACTGATATCCGAATCCAGATCATTTAGATATACGATGAACAACAGAGGACCCAGTACCGAGCCTTGTGGTACCCCGCTTGTAACCGAGCCCCACTCTGATTTCTCTCCATTTATGCAAACCCTCTGTTTTCTGTCTTTTAACCATTGTTTGATCCATCTGAGCACAGCTCCTCCTATACCATGAGCTTCCAGCTTTTTAACTAATCTCCTGTGAGGAACTCTATCAAAAGCTTTGCTAAAATCTAGATATATTGTATCATATTCTTTGCCACAATCTACTGCCTCGTAAACTTCTGAATAAAAAGACAGTAAGTTTGTAAGGCACGAAAAACCCTTAAGAAACCCGTGTTGTGAAAGTTTTATCAGTCTGTGTAATTCTAGATGTGCCCTTATTTTATTTGCAATTATGGATTCTAGAATCTTACCCACTGTTGACGTTAAACTTACCGGCCTATAATTATTCTTTTTAACACGTTCTCCTTTTTTAAATATTGGTACCACATCTGCCAATTTCCACTCCATGGGTACCGATCCTAATTTTATTGAATTATTAAATAATGCAGTTAGAGGACAACTAAGCTCTTCCTTGCATTCCTTTAATATTCTAGCATATATTCCATCAGGTCCCGGAGATTTATGAGCCTTTAATTTATCTATTTCTTTTATTACCTCCTCTCTCGTAATATTTATTGAACTAAGTATATTATCGGGACTGTCTCTGTAAATGGATTCTACTTCCGGAATATTTTCCAAGTTTTCATTTGTAAATACAGATAAGAAATAATCATTTA
Source organism: Halocaridina rubra (assembly GCA_037179515.1). NCBI lineage: Eukaryota > Metazoa > Arthropoda > Malacostraca > Decapoda > Atyidae > Halocaridina > Halocaridina rubra. The sequence goes on along the minus strand of JAXCGZ010007924.1, from coordinate 36,179 downwards.
AACATGTACACATCACTTTATCGTCATCTGTGATATGGCCATTGGCTACTTCAATTGGTCCGACTTTTTCCTTAAATTTTGTTTGATAATGTTGATAAAACCCTTTAGGATTTTCTTTAGCTTCTCCTGCTATTCGAACTTCGTATTTTCTTTTCGACTCTCTAACTATCTTTTTAACTTCCCTGTTTAACTGTATATATTGCTGCCTCACCTGCTCTTCACCTCTTTTTAGTTTCCTGTATATTCCTCTTTTAATACCTATAAGATTCTTTATTCTATTGTTCATCCATTTAGGGTCATTTTTTCTTGATCTGCAATGTTTCATGGGAATATAGTCTCTCTGACTATTCTTAAGAGTCATGACAAAATTGTTATATTCCTCATCCAAATTTATATTAACTGACGGGCTGCTGTTCTTTCCTGTGAGAGAATTTAATGTATTGATCTTATCTTGTGATAATCCTTGGCATGTGGTACCCAAATTTCGGGGTAATCCGCTACCTGCGACCTGACCTGCTGGATTAACTACCCACATCTGTACCCCAGAAATCCCTTCCCATACCTCATTAGATAATTTAGTTTTTAAGCCATCAAAATCTCCTGCTCTAAAGTTTGGAACAATATTCTTATTTTCCTTTATAGTTTCCTTGAAAATTATGTTAAATCTAATGGAATCATGGTCACTGTTGCCCAATTTTTCACCAACTTTTAAATTTGTAACCATATTCTCTCTATTACTAAGAACTAAATCTAGTGTATTCACTCCCCGTGTTGCTTCATGTACATGCTGAGAAAGGAAATTGTCTACTACTACTTCCAAAAACTCCTTAGAGCTACTATCACCTGTTATGGTTTCCCAGTTAATATGTCTAAAATTAAAATCGCCTACAATGCAAACTCTATTTGACCTGCTCACTTTAGAAATTTCATCGTATATAACTTGCGACTCTATATTATCTAGATCAGGTGGTCTGTAGACTACTCCTACAACTAGACTTTCTATATTATTTTTAATTTCAACCCATATGGTTTCTGAATTTAGATTTGTCTTAATTCCAGACTTAATGCAGCTTCTGAGGCTATCTTTAATATACATAATTACCCCTCCCCCTCTTTTATCTGCACTACGATCAGCATTATAAAGTTTATATCCTGTAATTATGTACTCAGCTTTAAGGTGTTTGCTTTCTAATTTAATCCAACTTTCACTAATGCATATTATATCCGGTCTCTCACTACATACTATGGCTCTCAGTTCTTCTATCTTGTTACCTAAACTACGGCTATTTGTATAATATACTTTTAAACTTTCTCTAGCTTCACCCTTCTTGTGGCTATTCTTTTTGTTAATATTTGTTCTATGTAACAAATGGTTCTTATCCTTAGACTCCCAGTTATTTGACCCACTATTTACTGAACCCTTACTGACTAATTTCTCTGCACAAGTATTAATCATTTCATTATTTGTGTCTAACAAAACCCCCCTACCTCTCTGTCTATCATACCAGCCAATACCGAGACACCTGAATTAGAAAGATGCACTCCATCCCTTGCATACATATGCTTACGACTAGTGAAGTGATCCCACCCGTCTATAAAACCTATATTATTCTCCCGACAGAAGACTTTCATCCTAGCATTTACTCCTATAGCTCGAGACCACCACTCTGAACTTTGGCTAAGCCTAGGGAGAATACCACACATCACAGGAACTGCACCCCTTTTCCTAATCTTATCCAGGGCTTGTCTATACAACCTAATCAGCTCTTCACTTCTACCATCCTGCACGTCATTTCCCCCGGCTATCAAACAAACAACATCTTTTTTCTCAATCCAGCTATTTATTGACTCACCCACCTTCTTCATACCTGCTCCAGGGAAAAAATATTTTCCTCTAACTCTATTTCTGAGTTTCCTGTCTACATATCTGCATAGTGAATCCCCTACAATTACCAAAGAACGAGACTTATCCGGAAGATGGGTTACTCCGACCTTGGGAGACTTACCTAGGCTCTTGACCTGAGAGCTTTTCCCACTTCCATTTTTACGATCGCTAGTACACCTATCTGACTCTATGGTTCCTGAAGAATTACTGCCGCCACTGTCACATTCATCTCTAAGTGACCTAAATGAATTAGCAACCTGTAGTCTAAAAGTATCATTTTTCTTAAGGACCATTTTCGTTGAACCCTTATTCACAACTTTCCAGTCGTCTTCATTATTCAATCGACCCTTCCTGGTTAACACCTCTACTTTACCTCTCAGATCCCTGTTCTCCTCAGCTAAGGATCTGACCTCCTGCCTGACTGCGGCCAACTCATTTCTTAAATTAAAAATGAGTTTGCTTGCGTCAGACGAGGACAAATCCCCAGCACAGCCACAAACAGCACCAACAACGACACCACCACCAACACCACTACCACTAACACCACCAGCACAAAGAACACCACCACTCTCCATTGTAATAAGTTTGGTCAAGATTAGAGCTACTGGAAGCACGTCCTCACTGGATGAACCCAGGAACTAAACTGGGTAATTACATGACGTACTCATTTACAATTATTTTTAAGTTTACGTACTGTATAAACCCTCCCTGCACTGTTAAAAAAAACATGAACTATCTCACGTAGGTGAGAGCTACTGGAAATGTAAATATATATGCTAGCTCATGTAGCTATCGGACACTACATATTTCGCATGATGCAATACTGTGAGTTATACTGTACGTACGTATATCTAAATTTATGTTTTTTACTATTTTATTATTCTTAGGCTAGGAAATACTTGTTTTATCAATAAAATAATGAAAATTTTAATATTCACTAGGTCACATAGATGAGAGCCTTTGCGTTTTCCGAAACACTGATACCGGTATCGTATTTTACGTGGTGCAATACTGTTTACTATTTTTTACTGTTTTATTATTCTTAGGTTAAGAAATAAGTTTTTTTATCAATAAAATCATGAAACTACTGGAAATATAAATATATATGCTAGCTCACGTAGCTATCGGACACTATTTTGCATGATGCAATACTGTGAGTTATACTGTACGTACGTACGTATATCTAAATTTATGTATATTCTAGCTCACGTAGTTATCGGACACTATTTCGCATGATGCAATACTGTGAGTTATACTGTACGTACGTATATCTAAATTTATGTTTTTTACTATTTTTTACTGTGTTATTATTCTTAGGCTAGGAAATACTTGTTTTATCAATAAAATAATGAAAATTTTAATATTCACTAGGTCATGTAGGTGAGAGCCTTTGCGTTTTCCGAAACACTGATACCGGTATCGTATTTTACGTGGTGCAATACTGTTTACTATATTTTGCTGTTTTATTATTCTTAGGCTAAGAAATACGTTTTTTTTATCAATAAAATCATGAAACTACTGGAAATATAAATATATATGGTAGCTCACGTAGCTGCGACCCCAATACATTGTACGCTATCGAACACTATTTCGCATGATGCAATACTGTGAGTTATACTGTACGTACGTATATCATTAAGTTATTAGTACAATGTATATTAATTTAAAATTCATTTACTTATTTGATGATTGTACAAAATCTATTGTATTTATTCATTGTAATATTCCTTTTGTAAAGATTATACTTTTCAAAAGAGGTGGTCCATAAACGTATCTATCTATCTAAATTTATGTTTTTAACTATTTTTTACTGTTTTATTATTCGTAGGCTGGGAAATAAATCAATTAGATAATGAAATACGTTTTTTTCAATAAAAAAATGAAAATACTAAGATTTTTTTTTATATATTTTTGCATATACCCATAAAATGAAATAATAATTTCTATTAAAAAAAAAAAAAAAAAAAAAAAAAAACCGCGATACAGTGAGAATGCGAACCAAGCAACGCGAATAACCGGGGGAACACTGTATATATATATATATATATATATATATATATATATATATATATATATATATATATATATATATATATATATATATATATATATATATATGGAGCACTTACAGTTTTGCAGGCCATACCAATGTTCAAAACCTACCAATAGATGGTGCTAGGCTCTAACTAGAGAACTGGCGGATGAATACACAACAAAAATGACGACAATAGGCATACGAAACAATTTTTTACCATCCTAACTAAAAATACTTACCTAACCTCTAGGCCAGGGGGGCTTGGCCTCCCTGGAACCCCCCCATCATACTATCCTAACTAAAATCACCAACCTAACCTCTTTATCTTATTCAAAAACAGATTCGTCGGACTAATCTGGCAAGTCGATCCTTATTCTTTTGTTTTGAACAGCGACGGCACGTTTTTTGTGTTTTGTTTCAACTGAATCTCTTTTTCTGGGAGTTGAATCAACTTTGTTTAAAGAACATGTCCGTTTTATGAGTTCAAGAAATGCTTTAAACGGACATTCAACATCAATTCGATATCTTTATTTATGCAATACATCGAGAAATAAGTGTTATAGAGGGTTTTGACAGTACCGCTTCTAGGTTGAACGTTTCTTTTCAAGGCACGCCAAGTAGATTCGATAGTATTTGTGTGGATGTTTTTGTCGTTAGGATCTACGAAATGAAGTGAATGATTTATATTAAGATGCTCTTTAAAATGCTGGCTCAGTGTATGATATGCTTTCCGACAATCTGAAATTACTATGGAAACTGGATGGATATTTTTGATTAAAATTGGAAGCAGAGTTTCAGTTGATCTGTCGGGAACCTACTCGAAAAAACGTGTCCTTTGTTTCACGATCAATTCCACCTAAAGCCCAACAACCGTCTACCCGCTTTCCCTTATTATATTTTCTTTTGCTGAATTTGCACTCGTCAATTTCAACAGCGTGGCCTGATCCTCCGATTTTGCGATTGTCTTTCACCAAAATGTCAATACAAAGTTCCTGGCAAAAATTGTACCAATCGGTGATTGTATTAGGAGAACTGATTTTCAAAGTCATTTGCATATATTTCTGAGGAAGCTCGTTGATCCATCCATGAATAAGAAATAAAATTTTGCTAAAATCAAGATGTGACCGCATCTCCAAACATAACTGTCTTTATCTTTCACGAGACTAACTTTTCCTTCTTTACACTGTTCGCACTGAACACTAAAATCACCTAAAACGCCACTTTTCATGAGATAGAGATGGAATTCAAATTAATCATCACATAATTTAACCAAATCGATAATAGTTACGGAATTTGCAGCGGCAAATTGAACATGAGAAGGGTGGGAGCACGCCATGCTAACTTATTGAAGTTACAGGATTTGCAGTGGCAAACTGAACATGTGAAGTGTGGGAGCACGCCACATTAACTAATTGAAGCCTGAAATAGAATGACCGAGGGTTAACCGTGGGTGGCGGGTCGAGATCAGGTTAGAGTCGAACTACTTACTTGAGCGGAGGGGTGAGGTTGTTGAGCGGCATGGCCCGCAAAACTGTAAATTATCCATATATATATATATATATATATATATATATATATATATATATATATATATATATATATATATATATATATATATATATATATATATATATATATATATATATATATATATATATATATATATATATATATATATATATATATATATATATATATATATATATATATATATATATATATATATATATAGTAGGAAAAGCCCATTAAATAAAACAACAAAAATTTATATTTTAAAAAATCCTTATTAATTTTGTGACCTAAACAGACCACCTTCTCAAAGTACAATGGCAAGAGATATAGCTAGCAAAACAGAAGAACAATTGAAAAGGAGACAAAAAACCTGCCAAGGGTGCATTTACATGGGATTAAGAGATATCAATCTTAAATGCCCGCCAGGGTTTGTCGGTAATCCCCACAGACAGGCCGCAAATGGAATTAAAGTTCACACTTGACTAAATTGTATTAGCAAGAAAATCTTAATAGTAATTATATATATATATATATATATATATATATATATATATATATATATATATATATATATATATATATATATATATATATATATAATATATATATATATATATATATATATATATATATATATATATATATATATATATATATATATATATATTCTATCTTCCCTGACTGTTTCCCCCTTTAATCGGGGGTTAGCCGACATAAAAAAAAAAAGGAAAACAATGAGGGGATTACTTTGCTCTATGGGCAATGACGAGGGAGCTAGCGACCATTTAGATGGCATGGAACGCCACAGCCCATCCTCCCGGCTCTTCCACAACCTGTGTCGCTTCACAACTGCTAACTCCCCTACTGCCCCTACCACAGGGCTACCTCTATAAGATGCAGCCCCGTCGTAACAACAGATGCCCATCAGAGCTGCGTCACAGTCGCTCGCCACTCATTCCTATTCCTAGCACGCTCGCTTGCTTCCCTCACCTCCATCCTCTTATCATTCAGGGCTCTTCTTATTCCATCCATCCACCCAAACCTAGGCCTCCCTCTAGCAGCTCTCGCATTCATCACCTTTTTCAGCAGTCTTTCATCATCCATCCTTTCCACATGGCCAAATCATCTCAGAACATTCATATCCACTTTGACTGTAATTTCTCTCCTCACACCCATTCTTGCTCTCACCACTTCATTCCTAACCCTATCCAACCGAGATACACCAATCATACTCCTCAGGCATTTCATCTCAATACATTTAGTTTCCGTCTCTCACCTCTCACTTACTTTCATACCCCATAACTCTGATTCATACTTCACTGTTGGCACAACCACTTTCTCATACAAAACTTTCTTAACATTCATTTCCAACCCTCTATTCTTCATCATTCCTTTCAATGCACCCAACACTTTACATCCTTCATTCACTCTGTGACACACATCTGCTTCCACTCCACCATTTGCAGCTATAACCGAGCCTAAATACTTAAACTGATCCACTTCCTCAAGTGTCTCTCTATTCAACATAACATTCAATCCAGCACCATCCTCATTTCTTCTACACCTCACAACCTTACTCTTTCCCACATTCACTCGCAACTTCCTTCTCACACTCCATTCCAAATTCTGACACTAACTGACACAGCTTCTCCTCCAAATCTGCCACCACCACAGTATCATCTGCAAACAGCAACTGATTCAGCTCCCACTCGTTATCATCCCCATCTACCATTCTCAAACTTCGACCATGCACTTGCTCATTCACCTCTCTTACGACTCCATCAACATACAAATTGAACAGCCATGGTGACATCACACATCCCTGTCTCTGTCCCACACTCACTGGAAACCACTCACTCACTTCATGCCCTGCCCTCATACAAACTCTTCACCGCATGCAACAATTCCACATTCCACATTGCCTCTATCAACTCTATCATACGCTTTCTCCAGATCCAAAAATGCAAAATACACATCCTTACCCTTTGCTAAATATTTCTCACATAACTGCCTAATTATAAAAATCTGATCTATACAACCTCTACCTCTCCTAAAACCACTCTGCACTTCTGCGATCACATTTTATGTCTTATCTCTAATCCTATTAACCAGTATCCTACCATACACTTTTCCTGCCACACTCAACAAACTTATACCCCTAAAATTACTGCATTCATACACATCTCCTTTACCTTTGTATAGGGGCACTATACAAGCAATCACCTATTCCACTGGCACCATTGACAACATAATGCATATATTAAACACTCTCACTAACCATTCCAATGCAGTCACACTCCTTTCTTTCAACATCTCCGCTCTCACACCATCCATTCCAGGTGCTTTACCTGCTTTCGCTTCATACATTGCCCTTTTCACCTCCTCTCTTGTAATTTCTCTTTCATTTTCATCTCCCATTACTGGCACATGAGCACCCCCCACTGCCACTATAGCTGCCTCTCTATCTTCCTCAACATTCAGCAAGCACTCAAAATATTCTGCCCATCTTCTCCTTGCATCATTCCCTCTTAACATCAGGCCATTCACATCTTTCACTGTCTTTCCCATCCTCGATCCACCCTTCCTTACTCTCTTTACTTCTTTCCAAAACTTTTTATTCTCCTCATATGACCTACTAAAATTCTGTCCCCACCTAACATTTGCCAACTTCTTCTCTTCCTCTACCTTCTGCTTGGTTTCCACATTTTTCTCCCTGTATTTTTCATACTTCTCCCTACTTTTACACTGCAGCCATTCCTCAAAAGCCCTCTTTTCCTCTTCCACTTTCATTTTCACCCACCTCCAACAAACCTCTTTCCTCACACATCACTTGCATGTCCCACAAAACATTCTTTCATCAACCCCCATTCCTCCTCTAACTCCCCAACTTCTCTTTCTTTCACCCTGTCATATGCCACTTTCAACCTGTCCTGATATTCCTGTCTCTTCTCTGGCTTTTTCAACTCTTCCACTTACCATTTCCCTTCTACATCCCCTCACTTTATTTCCCCACTTTTGCTACTACCACTTTTGCTTCAACCAAAAAAATTATCAAACATCCCAGCAGCCACACCCCTAAATGCATGCACATCTTTCACTCTACCAATCATGCTCTTTGCTACCAACACAAGCCATCAAAGCTCTTTCTTTCACTCTTCCATTTGCCACTCTCATCCATGTATACTTATTTATTAACTTCTTGAAAAAACTATTATCTAGCACCAACTCTTGCTCCACACACATATCTAACAGTCTCTCGCCACTCTCATTCTCACCTAGTACCCCATACTTTCCTACAACACCTACCTCTCCATCACCCACTCTGGCATTCAAGTCACCCAACACAACTACATAGTTCCTTCTACTCAGACCATCCACACACCTAGTTAACTCATTCCAGAATTCATCCCGCTCTTCCTCACTTCTCTCACAATCTGGCCCATGCGCACTAACAAAAGCCCAACATTCCCTACCTATCCTAGCCCTAACCCACATCAGCCTAGATGACACTTCTTTCCATTCCACTACCTTATTTACCATCCATTCACTCAGCAATAATGCCACACCTTCTCTCGCTCTCCCCCTTCCAACCCCAGACACCCTAGCTGTCACATCACCAAATGCTACAGGGGATGGGGCCTCATTAAGATTGTTATACACAAATGCTGATGGATTAGCTGGTAAGGCAGTAGAATTAAAAGATAGGATTCACAACAGTAAGGCAGATATAGTAGCAATTACAGAGACTAAGTTGAGTGAGGACATAAACAGTGTCACAGTTTTACCTAAGGGTTTCAGAATACTAAGGGTTGAAAGATCTGAGAGGACTGGTGGAGGGATAGCACTGCTCATAAGTGAAAGGATTCAAGTCGAAGAAATAAACTTGGCTATAGAAAGTGAGTTCAAGGAATTTCTTGTTGCTCGCATAAATACTGGGTCAGAGAGCATTATAATAACTGTTGTATACAACCCACCAAGGAACCAAAATAGGCTTGAAGTTTATGAGGAAAGTCATATAGGTACTATTGAAGTCATAAACTCAGTTGTTAACATGGCACGGGAAAAAAAATGTAGGATTTTGATTATGGGAGACTTTAATCATAAAGAGATAGATTGGATAAATCTTGACCCACACAGTGGTGAGGACTCATTCGGGGCAAGATTCCTAGATTGCGTACAAGGGAATTTCCTACACCAACATGTAATGGAACCAACAAGGCCAGGGGTGGGGATGAGCCATCACTACTTGATCTAGTGTTCACAGATAGTGTGTTGGATATTGAAAATATTGAGTATGAACCACCAATTGGAAAGAGTGACCACTGTGTGTTGTTGATGGAGTATATCATTGAAGATATTCTTCCTGAGGGTAGAGGCACTGAGGACATGAGGAGGAACTATCGGAAAGGAGATTACATCAAAATGAATGAGCTTTTTGCAGTTATTGACTGGAGAACCTTATTTTACAACAAATCTGTACAAGAAATGTATGACATCTTTTGTGAGAAATATGGGAAGATAGTAGATTGCTGCATACCTTTCACCAAAGTAGGTGTAATTCATGCCAGAGAGAAATGGTTCGATAATGGGTGTAAAAGAGCTAAGGAGTGGAGAGACAAATGCTGGAAAAGGTATAGGAGGAGAAAAAACATAAATGCCTGGCAAACCTACAAAAGAGCAAGAAATGACTACCTAAGTAAAAGGAGAGAGGCAGAGAGAGACTATGAGAGGGATATCACCAGGAAGGCTAAAGAAAATGCCAAGCTTTTCCACAGCTTTATCAGAGGAAAACTGAAGGTAAAAGAACAGGTTTTAAGGCTAAAGAGAGCGGATGGAAGCATCACTGAGACGGATGAAGAGATCTGCAAAGAATTGAACAAGGAGTTTCAGTCAGTATTTACAGTAGAAAATACCCCACCCCCTCAGATTGCAGTGATAGAAGCTCAAGGGCCGGTATTAGAGAACATCAACCTTACAGCCACAGAGGTATGCAAAGCGCTGATGGATTTAGATGTTCATAAAGCTACAGGTCCTGATGACATATCCCCTCATGTGCTTAAAAAATGCGCAAACACAATATCAGTGGCACTAAGTATCATATTTAAGGAGTCACTGGAGTCGGGGGAGATTCCAAGATGCTGGAAACAAGCAAATGTGATACCTATCTTCAAAAAGGGAAGGAGGGATACGGCTCTGAACTATAGACCAGTTTCCTTGACCAGCATAGTTTGCAAAGTTATGGAGAAACTACTAAGGAAACATATCTCTCTTCACTTGGAATCCTTCAACTTTTTGTCAGTGAGGCAACATGGCTTCAGAGAAGGTAGATCAACAGTAACAAACTTATTAGAATTTTATGATGAGGTAAGCCAAATCTTACAGGAAAGAGAGGGCTGGGCAGATTGCATATTCCTAGACTTCCAGAAAGCATTTGACACTGTTCCACATGGGAGACTTATTAGGAAGCTGCAATCAATGGCTAGAATAGGTGGAAATGTTTTGGAATGGATAAAAACTTACTAAGAAGGAAGGGAACAGAGGGTTAGAGTAAGACACTCAGTGTCTGAATGGAGAAGAGTTAGTAGTGGAGTTCCACAGGGTTCAGTTTTAGGGCCACTTTTGTTCCTTGTATATGTAAGTGACCTACCAGAGTCTGTAAATTCATTCATGAATATGTTTGCAGATGATGCAAAGATTGTGAAGAAAGTAAAAAACGAGAACAATGGTAGAGAACTTCAGGAGGATCTAAATAATCTGCATGAGTGGTCAGAAAAGTGGCTAATGAAATTCAATACTTCAAAATGTAAGGTAAGGAGAATGGGTACAAGTGCAAGAAGGCCCAAGCTTGACTACTCGGTGGCTGGAGTACAACTTCAAGAGACAGAAAATGAGAGAGATCTAGGAGTAAACATACTGGCAGATTTGTCTCCAGAAATACATATAAATGGCATAGTAAGGGCAGCATATGCATTCTTATCAAATGTAAGGGTAGCCTTCAGGCACATGGACAAGAAAATGTTCAGAAATATTTATGTAACCTATGTGAGGCCAAAACTCGAATTTGCAGCCCCCTTTTGGAATCCGCACTTGAAAAAGCACATAGCTAAGCTTGAAAAAGTTCAAAGACATGCCACGAAACTGGTGCCAGAAATACGCAATCTCAGTTATGATGAGAGGCTGAGGGAATTAGACTTACCATCACTGGAAGCTAGAAGAGTGAGGGGGGATATGGTGACAGTCTTTAAATTCCTTCATGGTTATGATAGAGTGGATAGGGATCGATATTTTGATATGGCTGGCTCTAGAACTAGAGGTCATAGTTTGAAGCTTCGTAAGAAAACTTCTTTGCAGGATGTAAGGAAATACTTTTTCAGTGTAAGAGTAGTTGATAATTGGAATTCGCTAAGCGAGGAGGTAGTTAATGCTATCTCAATCCATAATTTTAAGGACAGGTATGATAAATATCACTAAGTATAAAATGGAACCGATCAGGAGACAGGAAGATACGAGCTTTGGGCTCTTTCCCGTAAACACAATTAGGTAATCACACATACTTATATACATACACACATACCTATTTACATATATATACATATACATATACATATATACATACGTATACATATACTATACACATACATACACCCTTGGCGGGTTTTTGTCTCCTTTTCAGTTGTTCTTCTGTTTTGCTAGCTATATCTCTTGCCATTGTATTGAGAAGGTGGCCAGTTTAGGTAACGAAATTAATAAGTACTTTTTATTTAAAAAAAATTTTAGTTTTATTTAATGGGCTTTTCCTACCATATATATATATATATATATATATATATATATATATATATATATATATATATATATATATATATTTATATATATATATATATATATACATACACAGTGTTCCCCCCCTTATCGCGGTAGTTCGGTTCCGGGACCCGGCGCGAGACAGGAAAACCGCGAAGTAGGATCAGCCTTAATATATATATATATATATATATATATATATATATATATATATATATATATATATATTTTTTTTTTTTTTTTTTTTTTTTTTTTTTTTTTTTAAGATGATTATGACACCAGGACAGGCCAAAAATTATAAAATAAAACGGCCTTTATCAGGCTGTAAAGAGAAACAGATGGAGAGTGTAATGACCTGTCAGATGTGAAGGGATTATAAAAGATGTGTAATGAATATCCAGCTCTCTGCTGGGTTTACTATACCTCTGCATTACTTTCATGATGTCTATTCTAAAAATTCTCCTTAGATCTTATTATTATTATTATTATTATTATTATTATTGGCAACAATAATTTTTCTTTGATGATGATTGGGGAGATTATTATTATTATTATTATTATTATCATCATGATTATTACGAATTCGTAATTAAACCATTATTTTTACTAGAAATAATGTAGTTTTGGTTGAATGAACAAGAGTTACTTAAAGATTCTCTCTCTCTCTCTCTCTCTCTCTCTCTCTCTCTCTCTCTCTCTCTCTCTCTCTCTCTCTCTCTCTCTCTCTCTCTCTCTCTCTCTCTCTCTCTCTCTCTCTCTCTCTCTCTCTCTCTCTCTCTCTCTCTCTCTCTCTCTTTCTCTCTCTCTCTCTAACATTCTATTCTACCCAACCCCCCACACTCTCTTTGTCCCAGCCAACTAGGGAGAGGCCCTTTACACAGTTATTAAAGTAAATAATCCAACAGATGTACAAACAATGATGAGCCCTTAATAATAATAATGATGATGATGATGATGATAATAATCTCCACAATCATCATCAAAGGAAAATTATTGTTGCCAATGATAATAATAATAATAATAATAATAATAATAATAATAAGATCTAAGCAGAATTATTGGAATAGACATCATGAAAGTAATGCAGAGGTATATTAAAACCCAGCAGAGAGCTGGATATTCATTACACGTCTTTTATAATCCCTTCACATCTGACAGGTCATTACACTCTCCATCTCTGTTTCTCTTTACAACCTGATAAAGTCTGTTTTATTTTATCATTTTTTGGCCCATCCTGGTGTCACAATAATTTTATTTTTTTTATTTCCCCCCCCCCAAAAAAAAAAAACGCCATACAGTGAGAACGCAAACCAAGAAATGCGAATAACCGGGGGAACACTGTATATATATATATATATATATATATATATATATATATATATATATATATATATATATATATATATGCAAAATAAACTGTTATATCACAGCACAATATGAAACATATATATATATATATATATATATATATATATATATATATATATATATATATATATATATATATATATATATATATATATATATATATATATATATATATATAAATAAGTACAAACTGTTAGCATACAGCACTAAATAGTAAGGAAGCCCATCAGTGAAACAAAACTTATAAAACAATGCTATATTTCGGATCCTAACTGGATTTTTCAAGCACAACTGAGAAAAAATAACAAAGAAGGAGGAGACGTAAACAAAAGGACTTATGAGACCCGAGGGATTAAAAATTTTTATGATAACAGGACAGGTCTAATCCAAATGAATTATCCTCAACAAAGAAGCCGCTAAGATCATTAAACCATTAACAAAGTAAAATGTTAAGCCTTAAAATGATAAAGGATCTGAAAGAAGATAACCCCCAACAAATTTTTATAATTAAAAGAATATTAATAAATATGCACATATAGATATATCCATATAACAATATCTGTACACACATCCCCATATACAAGAGCATACAGAATGAAATACACATATAATTCCTAATACAACCAAAATACACAATAACGACTACAATCTGGTTGGGGGTTTATCTTGAGGGATAACTTCGTTGAGGCAGCGCTTCAGGAGGGCTTTATCAATTATGTCAGGGGTCCATTGCCCCCTAGATAGATTGAAATTGTCCTTCATTTCAATGAGGGAAGATTCCACAATTTTCCGTTTGAATTGACAGGTACTTATAAATAGCATAGTGGCACCACTCCAATCAATCCGATGATTATGTTCATTGATATGGGTAAAAAGAGCCGAATTTTCTTGATTATATCTTACTGCTCTCTTGTGTTCTAAGACTCTCTGGGATAGAGAGCGGCCTGTTTGTCCTATGTACACTCTATTGCAGTCATTACAGCTTATTTGGTATACTCCTGCATTAACTTCTTTTTTGTTTTGGCTAACGTTAACTAATATATATACAGTAATCCCTCGCTCTACCGCAATTCACCTATCGCGAATTCGCTGTATCGCATTTTTTTTTTTTTTTTTTTTTTTTTTTTGCCATATATATATATATATATATATATATATATATATATATATATATATATATATATATATATATATATATATATATATATATATTTTTTTTTTTTTTTTTTTTTTTTTTTTTTTTTTTTTTTTTCCCAAGATGATCATGAAACCAGGATGGGCCAAAAAATGATAAAATAAAACAGCCTTTATCAGGCTGTAAAGAGAAACAGAGATCGAGATTGTAATGACCTGTCAGATGTGAAGGGATTATAAAAGGTGTGTAATAAATATCCAGCTCCCTGCTTGGTTTTAATATACCTCTGCATTACTTTCATGATGTCTATTCCAATAATTCTCCTTAGATCTTATTATTATTGTTATTATTATTATTATTATTGGCAACAATAATTTTCCTTTTTTATTATTATAAGTATTATTATTATTATTATGAAGGGCTCATCATTGTTTGTACATCTGTTGGTTTATTTACTTTAATAACTGTGTACAGTGCCCCTCCCTTGTTGGCTGGGACAAAGAGAGTGTGGGGGGTGGGTAGAATAGAATGTTGGAGAGAGAGAGAGACATCTTTAATTAACTCTTGTTCATTCAACCAAAACTACATTATTTATTGTAAAAATAATGGTTTAATTACAAATTCGTTATAATAATGAAATTATTAATAATAATAATAATAATAACAATAATAATAATAGTATTAATAATAATAATAATAATAATAATATATAAAGAGAATTTTTAGAATAGACAATATAAAAGTAATGCAGAGGTATATTAATACCCAGCAGAGAGCTGGATATTCATTACACATCTTTTATAATCCCTTCACATCTGACAGGTCATTACAAGGGTGATAATTAATAAAGTTTTAAAAATTCATGATCAAGCCAGAACTCGTAATGGGTAATGGATTCAAGCTTGATAAATATAGGTTCAGAAGGGAAATTAGTGAAAAATTGGCTTGGTAATACTGTAGATTCCTAGTAGGATAATATATACCAATATATATATATATATATATATATATATATATATATATATATATATATATATATATATATATATATATATATATATATATATATATATATATATATATATATATATATATATATATATATATATATATATATATATATATATATATATATATATATATATATATATATATATATATATATATATATATAAAATGATGAAATATGATCTTTCCTTATCGTAATCCTCTTTGTACTTGTGGAAGAAGTGTAAAAAAAAAAGGAAAACATTTTTTTTCTTTTTTTTTTAAGGTATTCCTACTTCGCGAAATTTCACCTATCGCGACCGGTCCCGGAACCGAACCCTCGAGATAAACGAGGGATTACTGTATATATATATATATATATATATATATATATATATATATATATATATATATATATATATAATATATATATATATATATATATATATATATATATATATATATATATATATATATATATATATATATATATATATATATATCTACCTTGGCTGTTTCCCCCTTTAATTGGGGGGTAGCCGACATCAAAAAAAGAAAACAATAAGAGGATTACTTTGCCCTATGGGCAATGACGAGGGGGCTAGCGACCGTTCAGATGGCACTGCTGGAGTGCCACAGCCCAGCCTCTCGGCTCTTCCACAACCTGTGTCGCTTCACAACTGCCAAGTCCCCTACTGCCCCTACCACAGGGCTACCTCTGTAAGATGCAGCCCTGTGGTAACAGCAGATGCCCATCAGAGCTGCGTCACAATCGCTTGCCACTCATTCCTATTCCTAGTACGCTCGCTTGCTTCCCTCACATCCATCCTCCTATCATTCAGGGCTCTCCTTACTCCATCCATCCACCCAATCCTAGGCTTCCCTCTAGCATTTCTCCCATCAACTCTCGCATTCATCACCTTTTTCAGCAGTCTTTCATCATCCATCCTTTCCATATGGCCAAACCATCTTAGAACATTCATATCTACTCTGACTGCAATTTCTCTCCTCACACCCATTCTTGCTCTCACCACTTCATTCCTAACCCTATCCAACCGAGATACACCAATGATACTCTTCAGGCATTTCATCTCAAACACATTTAGTTTCCGTCTCTCACTTACTTTCATACCCCATTACTCTGATCCATACATCACAGTTGGCACAACCACTTTCTCATACAAAACTTTCTTAACATTCATTTCCAACCCTCTATTCTTCATCACTCCTTTCAACACACCCAACACTTTACATCCTTCATTCACTCTGTGACACACATCAACTTCCACTCCACCATTTGCAGCTATAACCGAGCCTAAATACTTAAACTGATCCACTTCCTCAAGTGTCTCTCCATTCAACATAACATTCAATCCAGCACCATCCTCATTTCTTGTACACCTCATAACCTTACTCTTTCCCACATTCACTCGCAACTTCCCTCTCTCACACACCATTCCAAATTCTGACACTAACTGACACAGCTTCTCCTCTGAATCTGCCACCACCACAGTATCATCTTACTCATAAAATATTTATTTACTCACACTATTTGGTGTTTATATAATTTTCAAGATTATAGTACATATTACATATTAATATACCTTGGCTCTAAACATTTTTCTATCTTTACATATCGACCGTGCTGCACGAAATCTAAACGTAAACAAAGTCAGCCGAGAGAAAAAGAAAACTATACAATTCCTTACAAAGAAAACGTATATCGGGGAAACTTAAATGAGATATATTTATTCTCTACATGCTATTTCCCTGACGATATTTTATCGAAAGTTTGTTTGCTGTTTGTTCTTAATGCTTTTTTTCAATTTTCTTCATAATATTCGATCGCATTAAGCGGTAGAAGAGGAGGAGGATGCGGGAGAACGAACCTCTATCAGGAAACGTTTTGTCACACTTCCTTATCAGCTGATGCACCCTCGCACGCTATTTCGCTGACAATATTATATCGAAAATTTGTTTGCTGTTTGTTCTTAATGCTTTTTTCAATTTCCTTCATAATATTCGATCGCATTAAGCGGTAGAAGAGGAGGAGGATGCGAGAGGACGAACCTCTATCGGCAAATGTTTTGCCACTTCCATATCAGCTGATGCACCCTCGCACGCTATTTCCATGACGATATTATATAAAAAATTTGTTTGCTGTTTGTTCTTAATGCTTTTTTTTTCAATTTTCATCATAATATTCGATCGCATCAAGCGGTAGAAGAGGAGGAAGATGTGGGAGAACAAACCTCTATCGGCAAACGTTTTGCCACTTACGTATCAGCTGATGTACCCTCACACGCTATTTCCCTGACGATATAATATCGAAAATTTTTGCTGTTTGTTCGTAATGCTTTTTTACAATTTTCTTCTTCATATTCGATCGCATTAAGTGGTAGAAGAGGAGGAGGATGCGGGAAAACGAACCTCTATAGGCAAACGATTTGCCACTTCCGCATCAGCTGATGCACCCTTGCATGCTATTTTCCTGACGATATTATATTGAAATTTTTTTGCTGTTTGTTCTCAATGCTTTTTTTCCATTATCTTCATAATATCTGATCGCATTAAGTGGTGGAAGAGGAGGAGGATGGCGGAAAAATGCCTCCGAGGCCGTCGATTTTATACTAAAATGAAATTTTTTTTTCTAATTTTTTTGCATCAGCATTATTCACGAATTTCGTATTTTTTTCTATTATTTTTTAGGGGCGTTATTGCAATTTTGCTGATAAAAAAAAAAAGCACGGAAGAAGGGAACAAGGTATTCTTCTTCTTCTTCTTCGTCTACATCTTTTCCCACTTTTATGTGGGGTCGATGTTTTTGGCTAGTGTTCTCCATATGTTCCTGTCCCATACCTCATCACCCATCAAACCTTTAGACCTCAGGTCGTCATTGATGAAAGCCATCCACCTATGCTTTGTCTCCCCCTCCCTCTCCTACCCTGTATATCCATTTCCATCACCCTCATCCCAACATACTGTTCATCCCTTCTAACGACAAGACCATACCATCTTAGTCTACTTTCTTGTATCTTATCTGATATTTCTCTAACTTTTGAGGTACCTCTAATTACCTCGTTTCTGATCTTATCGCTTCTTGTCACCCCACACATCCATCTCAACATCCTCATCTCTGCCACATCCAGTTTTTTCTCTTGTGTCTTCTTTATTGCCCATGTCTCTGCTCCATACATCATCGCAGGTCTCACAACTGTCTTATGCACTTTACCCCTCAACTTAATCCCTATTCTCCTGTCGCACAGCACACCAGACACTTTCTTCCAGTTCTTCCTTTCCGCTTATATTCTGTGGGTTATTTCTGACTCTAGGTCACCATCCTCTGCTACTGTTGATCCTAAATACTTGAACTTTTCAACTCTTTTCAACACCTCCCCCTGCAAATTGACCTCCCCATCCTCATCATCTCTCAACCTCAAGTACTCTGTCTTCTTCCTGCTGATTCTCAATCCTCTATCCTCCATCACTCTTCTCCACTCCTCAAGCTTCTCCTCTACTACCTCTCGTCTGTTGCTACACAGTACAGTGTCATCTGCGAAGAGCATACACCATGGTGACTGATCTCTAATACCCTGGGTTACTACATTCAAGACCAGATCAAATAGATATGGTCTCAAAGCAGACCCCTGATGCAGACCAACATTTACTGAGAGACTTTTCGTCAAGCCCACACTGCTCTTAACATTTGCCTCTGCCCTCTCATACATATCTTTGATTATTCTTACATATTTCTCGTGGTACTCGATCATATGCCTTTTCCAGGTCAATAAAGACCATATGCAGTCCTCTCTGTTTCTCCCGATGCTTTTCCATCATTTGTCTCAAGGCAAATATGGCATCCACTGTTCCTCTTCCAGGCATGTAGCCAAACTGTTCATCTCCAATTGTCGTTTCCTCTCTGAGTCTCCTCTCTATGATCTTCTCCCATATCTTCCTAGTATGACTCAACAACTTTATATCTATAGTTTCCACACTCCTGAATGTCTCCCTTCCCTTTATAGATTGGGATGATTAGGCTTCCTCTCCACTCCTCTGGCATCTTTTCCTGACTAAAGATCTTTTGCATTAAGTCCCACAAGATATCTATGCCTTCCTCTCCTAGATTCTTCCATACCTCCACTGGCATCTTATCAGGTCCTGCTGCCTTTTCATTTTTCTTTTTCCTTACTTTAAAACATTCAGATGCTTAAGAAATTATTCACAAGAATTACTTTGTAGTTTACTTATGAATGAAGTACATAAATTAAATGAAATTCTATATACCGATAATATTAATATACAAGTAAATATTTTAACCAGTGTCTTATCATCATGTATAGATCGATGTGCACCACTCGTGACAAGAGAAATATTTCGTCCCCCCGCTCCTTGGATAACAGATGACATAAAAAACATTATGAAAGAAAGAGACAAACTACAAAATGAAGTAAAACTACAAAGAGATAATATCCCTTTAAGAGAAAAGTTTACAGAGCATAAGAAACAAGTAAAATCATTATTAAGTAACAGTAAGAAACAGTATTACAAAAATGAATTTCAAAACGCTAAAGGCAATATCTCTGATACATGGAAAATTGCTAAAACCATGCTTTCCAATAACTGTAATAAAAGTAGTAACATATCAATTATACCCGATGAGGTAGATGTAAGTGCTAAAGCAGAAGAGTTCAATAATTTTTTCGCTGAAGTGGGGAAAAAAACCTTTGAAAAAACAAAAAAAGAAATAATAAATGAAATCAATAATAGTAATGGTGGTAATAATAATGATGATGGTAGTAGTAATAATAATAGAAATGTTGATAATGGTGTAAATAATAATGATGGTGGTAGTAATGGTAATGATAATAGTGATGATGGTAGTAATAATAATAATAATGTTAATCTTCAAGAACATAGTGCATTCAATAGAAGTAATGATGTCTTTAACCCTACTACAGTAGATTGTAATACAGTAATCTTAGTAATAAAAAACCTGAAAGACTCTAATGCATATGGATCAGATGGAATTTGTTTTCGTTTTATTAGAGATTCATTATTTGTAATAGCTTATTATCTGACGGTAATAATCAATACTTCCATAGTTACCAATATTTACCCAGATTTATGGAAAAATCCCCATGTAATTCCTGGTTTTAAAAATGGAAATCCTGACGACGTCTCTAACTATAGACCAATCTCTTTACTACCAATTTTATCAAAGATACTTGAAAAGATTGTTGCAAATCAGTTAAGTGAGTTTCTTGAAAAAAGTCAACTTATTGCAAAAAGTCAACACGGTTTCAGGCCAAAATTATCAACTGAAACTGCCTTATTGAAAATATCAGATGAAATATACAAAAATATAGATAATAAGAAAATATCATTGCTACTACTACTCGATCTTTCTAAAGCTTTTGATAGTGTACACCATACCATCTTATTAGAAAAATGCAAAAAAATGAACATTGACCCAAGCTGGTTCGAGAACTATTTAAAAAACCGCTACCAGTCAGTCAGAATAAAAGATGTAGTTTCAAGTCGCAAGAAGGTATTGTTTGGGGTCCCTCAGGGATTGATCCTAGGACCTATACTTTTTCTAATATATGTAAACGATCTAGTAAAATATTTACCTAACTGTTATGTCATTCAATATGCTGACGATACTCAAATCTTAATTGAAGGAGAAATTAATGATTTAGAAAATATTATTCGTAGAGCAGAAGAAATTTTGTATATGGCTAAACGTTACTTTCTAAAAAATGGTCTGTTACTTAATGAAACTAAAACCCAATCTATTCTTATCGGATCCAGACAATTATTATCAGAAGTTGATGACAATCTTCATATAAATTTTAACGGTAATATCACTAAGCCAATGAACTCGGTAAAGAACCTAGGTGTCTATTTTGACCGTTACATGAATTTTGAAATGCATATAGATGAAATTTATAAAAAAGTAATGGGTACTCTAATATATCTAAATAGGGTAAAAGACTCATTTGAAACATCAACTCGTATAATAATTGTCCAGTCCTTAGCTATGAGTTTAATTAATTACTGTCTCAAAGTTTGGGGATGTACAAATGAGACTCAATTACAAAGAATACAAAAGTTACAAAACTTTGCAGCACGAGTGGCTGTTGGCAATGTAAGAAAATACGAGCACATCTCTCCTGTTTTAAAAGATCTAGAATGGATAAAGATTAGAGATAAATATGTTTTTGATATATGTACCTTTGTTTTTAATATACTAAGAAACAATCTTCCTGATTGCTTGTATAATTTTTCTACAGTAAGCTCAGTTACCGGGTTAACTACCCGTCAAGGGGAAGATTTATTAGTACGAAGGTCTGAAACTGATATTGGCTCAAGAGATATAAACATTCGTGGACCTCATTTATATAATCAGCTTCCCAGAGAACTAAAAAATGCTGGTTCAGTGTATACTTTTAAATATAATCTTAAGAAGTTACTCTTAAAGGAAGATTTTACTTGTAAATTTTAATAGTACACCCATATTTGAATACCCAATGTACGTTGGAAATAAAGTCTTATTATTATTATTATTATTATTATTATTATTATTACTGCTCGCTCTACCTCTCTTCTAGTCACTGTTGTTGTAACTGCTTCATTTTGAAGTCCATCTTCAAATACTGCTCTTGGGTTCTCTTCATTTAGTAATCCTTCAAAATAAGTTTCCCATCTGCTTTTTATTTCATCCTCTTCTGCTAGAACTACTCCATGGTTATCCTTTATTTGTCTTACTTGGGTAAAGTCCTTGGATGCAGCATCTTGGGTCTTTGCAATTCGCCATATTTTCTTCTCCTTCTGGTGTTTCCAGGTCTTCATAGACTTCATTCAATGTGTCTGCATTTGCTTTTGCTACTGCTCTCCTTGCCTCCTTCTTTGCCTGCTTGCACTCTTCTTTATCCTGCTCCAGGCCTGATATATCTGCCTTTTTCTTAGCTTCTTTCTTGTTCTTCACCCATTCTTGCACTTCTTCATTCCACCACCATGACTCTTTATAATTTGGGGGTTTCCTTCCTGATGACTTTCCAAGTACCTCTTCACCAACCCTCAAAATCACCTTACTATTCTCTGTCCACCATTCTTGTACATCCTCATGTAACCTTATCGCTTCCCACGCTCTTCCC
Organism: Halocaridina rubra; assembly: GCA_037179515.1. Lineage (NCBI taxonomy): Eukaryota > Metazoa > Arthropoda > Malacostraca > Decapoda > Atyidae > Halocaridina > Halocaridina rubra. Next base: position 13,296 of record JAXCGZ010007924.1, on the reverse strand, counting down.
TTAAACATAGGTCTCAGCTCTGCATCTTTCAATCTCCACCACTTTGTCTTTGGGTCCACCCTCGGCTTCTTACTTTTCGTACATTTCCTGAGCCTGCAATCAGTTACTACTATCCTATGTTGCACTTCTACACTCTCCCCATTTATTACTTTACAGTTGCTAATCTCCTTCAGATGGTCTCTCCTACACAACAATAAATCTATCTGGCTCTCCCTCCCACCACTACTGTATGTAATCAATCTGTTTTCCTTTTTCTCAAAGAATGTGTTGACCAATGCCAGATCAAATGCCTCTGCAATATCAATCACTCTCTCTCCTCCCTCATTTCTCTCGCCCACCCCCCAGCCCCCATGAACTCTACCTATCCCATCCCTCCCAATTCCCAAGTGGCCATTTAGATCTCCTCCCAAAATTACCCTCTCCCTTATAGGAATCGTTCTAAGCTCCTGGTCCAGCTCCTTCCAAAATACATCCTTCTCCTCCACTGTACAACCAGTTTGTGGGGCATAGGCACATACCACATTGACTACTGTTTCTCCCAGTCCCAGCTTTAAGCTCATAATTCTGTCACTCTTTCTATTCACACCAAGTAAGCTTTCCTTCAGGTCTTTGGATAGTATTATTCCTACACCATTCCTCCCTTCCACATTTGCTCCACAATAGAACAATTTGCAACCCTTACCCAGTTCCCTCGCCTTATTTCCTTTCCACCTGGTCTCCTGCACACACAGCACTCCAAGTCTCATCCTCTCCATCAGGTCCACCAATTCTCACCCCTTCCCAGTCATCGTCCCCA
>JAXCGZ010007924.1:0-10000 GCA_037179515.1 Halocaridina rubra | reverse complement strand
CGATGGAATCGAATACAGGGTTGTCACTTCCTGAGTCGAGCTCTCTTACCACTGTGGTACCATGATCCCCTGAGTACAGTATATACTTTCGATAAATATCCATGATTTTTTATATAAAAGAGGATGTGATGAGAAGAGTTTGAAATAAGATAACTCTCAATTTACGTAGACGTGAGTGTATGATAAGATGGAAGGAGAGCATGTGATATGTATATTTTTTAATGTTTGTTGGATTGATAATACTCCTGTTCATTTTGCTTAAATATTAGCAATATTGACTTAACTTCTATTTTAAATGTTATGTGAAAAAATAGATAGATATTAAGGAACTTTCAGTTAAAGTGGCAATGACAGCAGTCTCTTTAAAAGAATAATAGGAAGAAAATACATGCTCAAAAGAGAATTTTCATAGTTTGCAAGATGTACCTCTATTTTTTTTAACAAGTTATTTTTATTGCTTAAATTGTACAGCATTATCAGATGACAAATTTACTACAGTATGCTTGTATTTCATTTTGTGTGTCAGTATAAGCCTAGTTCAAATGAAGTAGACATGGACAAGTTGGAGCTGGGAAATTAAGACTGTATGCCCTTCCTACTGCTCCTTGGTGGGCTTGAACATAGGTTTGTCACTTCCCAAGTTGAGCACTCTAACCATTGCTCTACTGCCATCTCCAAATATAGTACTGTACTATGTATATTTTAATTTCCAACTGTTCAATATATTTCCCTATTTCTATTATGACACTGCAGATCATATTATAGGAAAGAATGGAACTGTACATTGGGAAATGATAATTGATATTATGCTAATACAGTATGATGTGTTCTAACCTCGTACTTGATACTGAGCACAGTACAAATTGTTGTTACAGTTCAAGCAAAAAAAATTTTCCTCTAGTGTAAAGTACTTAGAACAGTAATGCATCTTTAATCTAATTTTGCTGATTACATTGCCTGGCTTACCCAGGGAATACCTGGACTGATACCTCAAGATGGTTCATATAGGCCTCTTTGTTAGAACCTCTTGCAGTAAAAGAAAGTGAGAGTAATGTTGCCCCTTTCTATGATTGACCCTACCAACTGAACAGAATTGTCATTGCTCTATTAGCTATGTTGTGTCAGTGGTGAAATAGTACTATCATGCACTTGTGTTTTGAAATGGTTGGTGATAATATCCATCCTACATGAAAAGGAAGAGAGAGATTGAATGATTAATGCAGCTAAGTTATTCATCTAATTAGACTTGAAAATAGCAATATTCCTGCACTGTAGCTCTCCCCATAAAAACCTAAGGCACTCATCCAGCTAATTAAAATTATGTAATTTATTATATAGTTTTCCTTTTTTTTTTTCAGGAAAGGCAAAGCAGTCTTCCATGACATTTTTAAATCAAAGGAATCTCCGACATTATTAATGGAAAAACTAATAAATGAGAAACAGTAAAGAGCCTTGAAATGCAAGCACACACTATATGAAGGCTGTACTGGTATTTACAACCACAGTCAAAATAATCATTCACTTAATGTGTTCAAACATTAGGTAAAGGATATCAAGCAGTTTTGGTGATTGTTCTTTTAGTATCAAATATTTTAAGATATGGCACATTATGTAATTGGAATGCACTACATTGTTCCCAGGATTCTCAAGGTAATTGATATTCATAGTTCTCTTACTGATATTATCTCAGTGTAGGATATGGGTATGGAAGTTTTCATGTAGTGATAGTTTTAAACTATTACTAAAATATTCTGTTGGATGCATAGAGTGCTTCAGGAATAGCATGGTGCATACATCTTTCAGAGAAAAATGATATTTTTGTACTATAGTAATAATTTTATTACCACCATCAATTTAACATCTTGTTAATGAAAGTAAAAAATCCTAAACAAATCCCTGGTTAAGGGGAAGAAAGAAATCCGCGCCTTTATTTCTCCCTACTTTAATAGCCAACTAAAAGGGATAGTGGAGCAGGGATGATCTGACAATGCCTCCAGCCTTGAATTTTTTGTCTTGCCACTAAGCAATTGGCAGAATCGGCGAGGTTTGCAGGGTGTGTTGAATCTCTGCTTCCTTAATTATTTTGTTACAGTTATATATATCTTTACAGTGTTAGATATATATACTGATTATGGAGAGTATCGCTTCAGTGTAATGTTGATATAACACAATCCCCTTAGTAAAGAGGGTGGCTGAGTCAAAACACACACACGCCCTTTTACCGGAACACCTATTTTTTTATCGAAGATATGTTACAAATTCCCTTCCATTGTATCACGCTGGTTCCACAACCACTTTCATTGAGCCCTAGTTATTATGGCTTAGGAGTTTCCTACCTGAGCCACGTTGTATGTACAGTAGCTGAAATTTTTTATTTGTAGTATAGCATTAGCTCATGAAATTTTTATATCTTTAACTTTGTATTACAGTAGCAGTTTCCGTGTTAGAAATTACATGTGGTTTATAATTTACATAAATTTTCTTAGGGCAAAGGTACATGTCCATTGGGTTTTCTTTTCCATTTCCTAAAATAAATTCAGCCTGATGGTCTTCTTTAAAAAACAAATCTGTAGGCTAATACTTAATTTTGAATACTGACTGATGAATTTTTATTAGTTGCGATAATTATTGACCAGATATTTTATATTTTCTTTATAGAACAAAATTTTTATTAGTGTTTGAATTTATAATGTAGACGTTTATTTTGCAAATACATTTTCTTACTAAAAGATATTGTAAGATTTTTATAAAGATATAAATCTATTGTGCATACATAATGTAGAAACTAATATATAATTCTTTTAAATTCTAGTGTAGACACCCTCTACTAGATTTTCTTTCCTTGTTGAAACACGACCTGAAGAAAGAGTGTGATGAAGATTTTATTCTTTCTTTTCTGTGTAGCCACCTTACTGCAGACTTTCCTTGCAAGGTAGATCAGTGGAAGACTTAAGTTTATTAATGCACAATATGAAAGTGCTTCACTTCCTTCACCTTTTACAATTTATAAATTTAAATGCTGGGATATCTTACAGGCTGCATAAAAAATGCAATATAGAGGGATAATTGCATCCTTTCCTGAGAATCCTCTCTACTGTGGAAGTCACCTCCATTGTGGAATGTCACATGCATATCTAGGGTGGATGCATAAAATATATGGACGGAGAGTTAATTATAAGTGAACTTATAGGCCGAGTTCCTAAGGCATTCAGGTAATTTTTTGACAATTAGGAGATGGAGGCATGGGAATATGAAACCCTGTCCAGGAGATGCCTTGACTTCCAGGAAGATGAGAGGTGAGAATTAAAAAGGCTCAAGTGGCTTGAAAAAACACTGGTATGCAAATTACATTGATATTACATCAGTGAGTTATACCGATGGCCAGGGAAATGTGACATCTGCTCAGACTACTGTGAATACATTATTATTAGCAGTGAGTGCTATGGAGGAATACCTCACCTTATGTCTCTTCAGCTAAAGTCAGTCTCAATTTTACTATGGAAATTTAATAATAATAGAGAAATGATATATGCATAATGTCATATTATGCTACTTTACATGGGTCCACAGCAAAATGCTATGCAGTACCTTCTCCCCCTCTGTTTAACGGACATTGATTCAACAGATTTCAGATAAAATGGACAAAATCTGGAGCAGCAGATTTAATATTTTTTGAGTTGTGGCACCATTGGAAAAGCCCCTGCTCAAAGAGAGAGAGAGAAAGAGCTGAAAAGCACAATTGGCCTGCCATCACTTCAGTGCATCATAGTAATATTAATGTAAATAATGATGAAAATAATAATGTGAGAGAGAAAGAAAGTTTAAAAGTGCTTTAAGCTAATGTTTGCTTTTTGTCTCTCAATAATGATAATAACTTATAATAATGATAAAGGCCCATATATACACAGCTCGCTTTCTACGCACTTTTAAAATACACAAAATTGGAATAACGCTCTCAAAAAATAATAGTAAAAAAATGCAAAATATACGAATAACGCCCACACAAAAAATTCGAAAAACAAAAATTTTCATTTTAGTAAATAAGCAACTGCCTTTGAGGCATGTTCCCACCTTGCTGCCATGTGCATACATTTACATGGGAATTAAGGGGACACCCTGGGTTGGGAGGGGGTGAAAATTACGATTTTCTGGCAACTTTAACGTGTGCTGGTGCCAGGTGTAAATGGAAAGGGCTCTATTCTAAACTATAAACAGCAAATAATTGCCCTTATATGTAAGTATTCATAGTAAAATAATGTCATAAATGACAATATTTTCATATCCCTTCGTTGTGTTGCATTTTACATCAGTTTGACTTAGATAATTAGCATTTCTGTACGATATCTTTGTCACTAGGGATCGCAGCAAGTGTTGGTTGCAGGTGTAAAAGGAAAGGGCTTTATCTAAACTATAAACAGCAAAAAATTGCCCTTTTATGTAGGTACTCATAGTAAAATAATGTCATGAATGAAGCTGTTTTGATATCCTTTCATTGTGTTGCATTTCACATCAATTTGACTTAGATAATTAGCGTTTCTGTACGATAACTTCGTCACTCGGGATGGAAGCAAGTGTTGGTGCCAGGTGTAAAAGGAAAGGGCTCTATCTAAACTATAAGCAGCAAAAAATTGCCCTTTTATGTAAGTATTCATAGTAAAATAATGTCATAAATGACAATATTTTGATATCCTTTCGTTGTGTTGCATTTTACATCAATTTGACTTAGATAATTAGCATTTCTGTAAGATAACTTCGTCACTAGGGATGGAAGCAAGTGTTGGTTCCAGCTGTAAAAGGAAAGGGGTCTATCTAAATGATAAACAGCAAAAAATTGCCCTTTTATGTAAGTGCTCATAGTAAAATAATGTCATAAATTAGGATGTTTTGATATCCTTTCATTGTGTTGCATATTACATCAATTTGACTTAGATAATTAGCGTTTCTGTACGATAACTTCGTCACTAGGGATGGAAGCAAGTGTAAAAGGAAATGGCTATATCTAAATATTAAACAGCAAAATATTGCCCTTTTATGTAAGTATTCATAGTAAAATAATGTCATAGATGACAATGTTTTGATATCCTTATGTTGTGTTGCATTTTACATCAATTTGACTTGGATAATCTGCGTTTCTGTACGATTACTTCATCACTAGGAATGGAAGCAAGTGTTGGAGAGTGGTACGAGGTGTTGTGGTGAGCTCATCTGATTCAACCGTTCAAGTAAAGCGTTTCTATGCCCATTATCATTGTTTTTTAGGAAAAAGACTCTGTCATATAGTATTTATCCTATAGCTATACTTATTTAGTAACATGCGAGGTTAACATGGACAAGCAAGAAATAACTTTAAACTAAGTTTATGTAAGGTTATACGTATATTACGCCTCAATGCCCCCTTCCCCTTATGTTTAAAACCTAAGAAATTATTCTTGTATGACCAATGCATGGCTATCAAGGAGGGCCTATATGTGTATTTTCCAGGGGCATGTACATACGTACATGTAGATGTTTGTGTTCGGCTCTAGTGGGAATGTCTAACTTTGTGACAGTTTTGACCTCTATTGGCAACTGGTGCCTAGGTGTTAGAGGCCTATGGATTGAGCCATATATATTCTTGTCATTTTTATGTAAACACACATCCTGCCTAGAAAATACAAGAGGAAAATATCAGTTACACCACTTGACCCTCCTACACCACGTGGGCTATTTCTATTTCACTTTATTTCTTAACCTTTGTTTTTCTATGACACTCCCCACCACCACCCTGTATATTATATTTCAGACGAAGCATTAAACTTTTTTTTTTTTTCAACAACAAAAAAACAGGGCAGAACTCTGATCTGATGACTTAAGACATACAATTTCATATAATAATCTAAACAGATTACTTATCTTAAAGGAATATCAAAATTACTATGCTCCTTAATGCTTACTAAAGTTCTCCTGAAAGAAATTCTATTGTCTAGGGACTTAATACATACAGAACATTTGATTTCTGAAAAAGACAGACAAAAGAAAAATATGTTCCTTACAATAAGCATTCTAATTATAAAAAAAAATCGGAATTAAATATTCACAATTATAATATATAGCTAGTAATCATTGACAAAATTATTTAAGAAAGAAACTAATAAAAAGGGAGTGTAATACCCAATTAACATAAAATACAGTTGGAGTTTATCTTTACAAAGATTCAGTAATAAAAATGATTATCATAAAAAAATGAAACTATTCAAAATTACAATATGTAGCTACTAATCAATGGCAAAATGATTTAAGAAAGAAACTAATAAAAAGGGGTGTACTACCCAATTGAGATAAAATACAGTTGGATATGACATTGACAAAGATTCATTAATAAAAATTATCATAATGGGAAAAAAATAAAGCCATTCATTAATGACACTTACTATCTTAAACCTAGGGTACTTAGCTTTATCTCTATATACTACTTCTAGGGGAGGCATTGATGTTTTCTTAACTTAAATCTTAAAAGCTAAAGACACCACAATTTTATGTCCATCAAAAATTTCCAAAGACGGTGGGGACTTTTTCTTTCCCATTTTCATCAGTTTGGATACATAGCTGAAGAGAAGTTATTACCCTCTGGGACATGTCTAACTTTTTAGTCATAGGGATTTTCATCTCCCTTTTTCATTTTTTAGTTACAGAGGTTTTTTATCTCCCTTGTTTCATTCCCCCAGCCTTCAGTCCTCAATTCCCATTATTGCTAGGTGTTGGGCTTATTCCCACACCTGTTTCCATCATCCCTCACCTCTCCGCATCGGGACAGGTCCGGCGTTGCCTCAAGGAACCGCGAATTCTCTGAGACTGGTTCAGACAATGAAGGGTGTCGATACATCTCTCATGAGCCTCTTCCTACCGCATTTGCGACTGTTGAGGCAGTCTTGTGACCAATCTTCTCTCACGCTACCTTGCCCCTGAAAGTGCATCTTTCTCCAGCTGAAAATCTGCAATATGAACATAGCCTGGAGTGGAAACTAGGGCCTAATGTCACTGTTACAAATACAAGAAAGAATAGATATGACTCTGCGTACAAACAAAGGCCATATGTAAGCACTCAAAGGGTATACTTCGCTTCCCCTACATCTGCAGGCACTTGCAATCTCTCCAATGGGTAAAAGGGACTGGTTTGTAAAACAAAATTAAAATTGCAGGTCGGAGCTGCCTGGAAATAGGGTGGTACTTTCACGTACATCTACACCATTCAGATAGGTGTTTACGATCTTTAGGAAGTAGCTGAATAACTAGTAGCTTATTTATGCATAATATTACTTTGCTATAAGTATCAAAAGAAAATCATGAAATACTGGGGATAGCCACTAAAAAAATACTCTTATTAACAGTGACTACAATAGCATAAAAGCATGAATTCAAAATAAAAATACAAATCATTTGGTTGCTACCGATAGCATTTTGAAAATTATGATTAACAGAAGGGCCTTGGAGTGATAGCAACAACAACCACTAACGTAATAATAATAATAACAATAATAACAAGCATGATCATAATAATAAAAACCATATAAAATAGAAATAATAATACTAAATCAGGAATAACAGTAAATATACAAATGATACTGGCATTTTGAGGCAAGAACTGAGTTCTATACTTATATTAGAACATAAGAATAGAGGACACTGCAACATGCCTACTGGCACACACGAGGCAGCTCCATTTTTGAATTATATTTTCAGCATGTCTAACCTATTCTATTCTACTCTACTTATTTATTCTATTTTTCTGTTTATGATTTTTCTAATAAGCACTAACCTATTCATACCCACCCTACCTCTGCCATATGTCTATGTAATCTACATTTGAAGGTGTCTAAGGTATTGGCATTTACTATCCTACTAGGAAGCTTGTTCCACGCATCAGCTACTCTATTACCAAACCAATTTTTACCAATTTCCCTTCTGAACCTAAATTTATCAAGCTTAAATCCATTATTACGAGTTCTGGTTTGATCATGAATTTTTAAAACTTTATTAATATCTCCCTTCTTAATCCCTTTAAACCATTTATACACTTCAATCATATCCCCCCTAACTCTTCGCCTCTCTAGAGAATGTAGATTAAGTTTTTTTAATCTGTCCTCATATGGTAGATTTCTGATATTGTGTATCATCTTGGTCATTCTTCGCTGCACTCTCTCCAAGGATTCAATTTCCATTCTATAATAGGGTGACCAGAATTGCACAGCATAATCTAAATGGGGCCTAACTAATGCAAGATAGAGCTGCAAAATAACTTTTTCCGTCCTATTGCTAACGCTTCTTGAGATAAATCCTAAAATTTTGTTTGCTTTATTTCTGACTGCTGTGCATTGCTCTCTTGGCTTAAGACTACTACTCACAAGAACTCCCAAATCCCTTTCACACTGAGAACTCATGATTTCATGGTTATTTAGCTTATAACTAGTATTGTCTTTTATAGTACCCATTTTAACTACTTTACATTTTTCAACATTAAATTCCATTTGCCATTTGTTCGACCATTCATATAATCTATTTAGATCTTCCTGTAAAGCATGAATGTCTTCTTTTCCATTTATAGTTCTACCTATTTTAGTGTCGTCTGCGAATTTACTTAGGTTACTACTGATATCCGAATCCAGATCATTTAGATATACGATGAATAATAGGGGACCCAGTACTGAGCCTTGTGGTACCCCGCTAGTAACCGAGCCCCACTCTGATTTCTCTCCATTTATGCAAACCCTCTATTTTCTGTCTTTTAACCATTGTTTGATCCATCTGAGAACAGCTCCTCCTATACCATGAGCTTCCAGCTTTTTAACTAATCTTTTGTGAGGAACTCTATCAAAAGCTTTGCTAAAATCTAGATATATTGTATCATATTCTTTGCCACAATCTACTGCCTCGTAAACTTCTGAATAAAAAAACAGTAAGTTTGTAAGGCACGAAAAACCCTTAAGAAACCCGTGTTGTGAAAGTTTTATCAGTCTGTGTAATTCTAGATGTGCCCTTATTTTATTTGCAATTATGGATTCTAGAATCTTACCCACTGTTTACGTTAAACTTACCGGCCTATAATTATTCTTTTTAACTCGTTCTCCTTTTTTAGATATTGGTACCACATCTGCCAATTTCCACTCCATGGGTACCGATCCTAATTTTATTGAATTATTAAATAATGCAGTTAGTGGACAACTAAGCTCTTCCTTGCATTCCTTTAATATTCTAGCATATATTCCATCAGGTCCCGGAGATTTATGAGCCTTTAATTTATCTATTTCTTTTATTACCTCCTCTCTCGTAATATTTATTGAACTAAGTATTTTATCGGGACTGTCTCTGTAAATGGATTCTACTTCCGGAATATTTTCCAAGTTTTCATTGGTAAATACAGATAAGAAATAATCATTTAAACATGTACACATCACTTTATCGTCATCTGTGATATGGCCATTGGCTACTTCAATTGGTCCGACTTTTTCCTTAAATTTTGTTTGATAATGTTGATAAAACCCTTTAGGATTTTCTTTAGCTTCTCCTGCTATTCTAGCTTCGTATTTTCTTTTCGACTCTCTAACTATCTTTTTAACTTCCCTGTTTAACTGTATATATTGCTGCCTCACATGCTCTTCACCTCTTTTTAGTTTCCTGTATATTCCTCTTTTAATACCTATAAGATTCTTTATTCTATTGTTCATCCATTTAGGGTCATTTTTTCTTGATCTGCAATGTTTCATGGGAATATAGTCTCTCTGACTATTCTTAAGAGTCATGACAAAATTGTTATATTCCTCATCCAAATTTATATTAACTGACGGGCTGCTGTTCTTTCCTGTGAGAGAATTTAATGTATTGATCTTATCTTTTGATAATCCTTGGCATGTGGTACTCAAATTTCGGGGTAATCCGCTACCTGCGACCTGACCTGCTGGATTAACTTGTAGTGGCATAGTGTATTTTCTTTCTTTATTTGGAGTGTTTTAGTGGTATGATATAT
>JAXCGZ010007923.1:42500-76443 GCA_037179515.1 Halocaridina rubra | reverse complement strand
TATCGATCCCTATCCACTCTATCATAACCATGAAGGAATTTAAAGACTGTCACCATATCCCCCCTTACTCTTCTAGCTTCGAGTGATGGCAAGTCTAATTCCCTCAGCCTCTCATCATAACCGAGATTGCGTATTTCTGGCACCAGTTTTGTGGCATGTCTTTGAACTTTTTCAAGCTTAGCTATGTGCTTTTTCAAGTGCGGATTCCAAAAGGGGGCTGCATATTCGAGTTTTGGCCTCACATAGGTTACATAAATATTTCTGAACATTTCCTTGTCCATGTGCCTGAAGGCTACCCTTACATTTGATAAGAATGCATATGCTGCCCTTACTACGCCATTTATATGTATTTCTGGAGACAAATCTGCCAATATGTTTACTCCTAGATCTCTCTCATTTTCTGTCTCTTGAAGTTGTACTCCAGCCACCGAGTAGTCAAGCTTGGGCCTTCTTGCACTTGTACCCATTCTCATTACCTTACATTTTGAGGTATTGAATTTCATTAGCCACTTTTCTGACCACTCATGCAGATTATTTAGATCCTCCTGAAGTTCTCTACCATTGTTCTCGTTTTTTACTTTCTTCACAATCTTTGCATCATCTGCAAACATATTCATGAATGAATTTACAGACTCTGGTAGGTCATTTACATATACAAGGAACAAAAGTGGCCCTAAAACTGAACCCTGTGGAACTCCACTACTAACTCTTCTCCATTCAGACACTGAGTGTCTTACTCTAACCCTCTGTTCCCTTCCTTCTAAGTAAGTTTTTATCCATTCCAAGACATTTCCACCTATTCTAGCCATTGATTGCAGCTTCCTAATAAGTCTCCCATGTGGAACAGTGTCAAACGCTTTCTGGAAGTCTAGGAATATGCAATCTGCCCAGCCCTCTCTTTCCTGTAAGATTTGGCTTACCTCATCATAAAATTCTAATAAGTTTGTTACTGTTGATCTTCCTTCTCTGAAGCCATGTTGCCTCACTGACAAAAAGTTGAAGGATTCCAAGTGAAGAGAGATATGTTTCCTTAGTAGTTTCTCCATAACTTTGCAAACTATGCTGGTCAAGGAAACTGGTCTATAGTTCAGAGCCGTATCCCTCCTTCCCTTTTTGAAGATAGGTATCACATTTGCTTGTTTCCAGCATCTTGGAATCTCCCCCGACTCCAATGACTCCTTAAATATGATACTTAGTGCCACTGATATTGTGTTTGCGCATTTTTTAAGCACATGAGGGGATATGTCATCAGGACCTGTAGCTTTATGAACATCTAAATCCATCAGCGCTTTGCATACCTCTGTGGCTGTAAGGTTGATGTTCTCTAATACCGGCCCTTGAGCTTCTATCACTGCAATCTGAGGGGGTGGGGTATTTTCTACTGTAAATACTGACTGAAACTCCTTGTTCAATTCTTTGCAGATCTCTTCGTCCGTCTCAGTGATGCTTCCATCCGCTCTCTTTAGCCTTAAAACCTGTTCTTTTACCTTCAGTTTTCCTCTGATAAAGCTGTGGAAAAGCTTGGGATTTTCTTTCGCCTTCCTGGTGATGTCCCTCTCATAATCTTTCTCTGCCTCTCTCCTTTTACTTAGGTAGTCATTTCTTGCTCTTTTGTAGGTTTGCCAGGCATTTATGTTTTTTCTCCTCCTATACCTTTTCCAGCATTTGTCTCTCCACTCCTTAGCTCTTTTACACCCATTATCGAACCATTTCTCTCTGGCATGAATTACACCTACTTTGGTGACAGGTATGCAGCAATCTACAATCTTCCCATATTTCTCACAAAAGATGTCATACATTTCTTGTACAGATTTGTTGTAAAATAAGGTTCTCCAGTCAATAACTGCAAAAAGCTCATTCATTTTGATGTAATCTCCTTTCTGATAGTTCCTCCTCATGTCCTCAGTGCCTCTACTCTCAGGAAGAATGTCTTCAATGATATACTCCATCAACAACACACAGTGGTCACTCTTTCCAATTGGTGGTTCATACTCAATATTTTCAATATCCAACACATTATCTGTGAACACCAGATCAAGTAGTGATGGCTCATCCCCACCCCTGGCTCTTGTTGGTTCCATTACATGTTGGTGTAGGAAATTCCCTTGTACGCAATCTAGGAATCTTGCCCCAAAGGAGTCCTCACCACTGTGTGGGTCAAGATTTATCCAATCTATCTCTTTATGATTAAAGTCTCCCATAATCAAAATCCTACATTTTTTCTCCCGCGCCATGTTAACAACTGAGTTTATGACTTCAATCGTACCTATATGACTTTCCTCATAAATTTCAAGCCTATTTTGGTTCCTTGGTGGGTTGTATACAACAGTTATTATAATGCTCTCTGACCCAGTATTTATGCGAGCAACAAGAAATTCCCTGAACTCACTTTCTATAGCCAAGTTTATCTCTTCAACTTGAATCCTCTCACTTATGAGCAGTGCTATCCCTCCACCAGTCCTCTCAGATCTTTCGACCCTTAGTATTCTGAAGCCCTTAGGAAAAACTGTGACACTGTTTATGTCCTCACTCAACTTAGTCTCTGTAATTGCTACTATATCTGCCTTACTGTTGTGAATCCTATCTTTTAATTCTACTGCCTTACCAGCTAATCCATCAGCATTTGTGTATAACAATCTTAATGAGGCCCCATCCCCTGATCTTCTGTCATTATCTTCTTTATCTCCCCTTTGTCTGGAAGTATTCCGTAACGAAAATTTTTCTTCTCTTCTTCATTTCTTTCATCATTTAACCTTCTTGCCTCTTGCAACAAGTTTTTGATCTTTCCCATCTCTTCCTGTGTTCTGTATCGTCTAATGAACACTTCTTTGCATTCTTGAAGGTCTTTTAGACTTTTTTTTCTCAACAATATTTCCCTACATGTCTCCCCTCTCTCAAAGGTTACTTTTGTTGGTCTCGGCTTTCCTTCCCTCGAATATTTACCTAGTTGGTGTATGTTTACAATATCCTCAGGACCACATACTACTCCAAGCTTTCTTATCAGGTCTACAACCCTAGCTTTATTTTCTTCAAGTCTCCCCTGCCATGTTGGCTCCTGGGATTCACTTATGCCCGAGATTACCACTGTCTTCTCCTTATCAAGTGCCTGTCTGATGAGTGGGTTTGCCCTTTCCATCACAACGTCTTTCATTTTTTCGATTACTGTCTCTTTATAGTCAACTGTTTGTATGTTTTCCAGTGCCACCACCTTTACAGCCTCTTTTACTGCCACATTCCCCTTTAGTGCATCAGCAAAGGACGTTTTCATGGCATCATTTTCCATATTCAGCTCCTGGAACTCTTTTCTGAACTGTTCAATGTTTTCCTTAATCTGAACATTCCAAGCAGCAATCTCGTCTCTCTCAGAAGATAGCAGTGAACTAACATCTAATTCCTTTAGGTTGTCATTTAGCTGTTTGTTTTTATCTTCTTGATTAGAAATTCTAGATTCTAGTTGACTCTTTTCCCCTTCCAGCTTCTTTATTCTTTTTTCTAGTTCCTTTCTCTCCTGCCCTTGTGCTTTATTTGCTTCCTCCAAAGATCTTATTTGTTCTCTGAGTGTTTCATTCTCTTTCATTTCTCCATCCATATTCCGAATTTTATCATCAAGGCTTGTAACCATTTCCTCTAACTTCTTGATTCTCTGTTTAAGTCCTCTGATGACTACCCCTTCTCCCGCCCCATGGGTGGGAGAGGTTTGGGACAGAGATGGCTTCATTTTTATGTTCTCCCTCTCACAGAATATAGAAAGAAGACGAGAAAGAGGAAAAAAAAAAAGAAAAGAAAAGAGAAAAACTTCTAATTTACCTTCACACAGAATTTTTATATCTCCATATAAGTGCTATTTAGTGACTCAGTTTGTCTCCTTTCTGGTAACACACATCTTAACTTAAAAACTTGACCATGGTAATTTACGTATAAAAAGAAAAAGAAAAACAAAAGTCAAACCTGAAGGAAAATTCGAATTTGTGTTCGAGGTGGCACCCACCTGTTTCTGTTATATATTCTTCCTAACTGATAAACTGACTTGCTAACCAAGATATGTTATCACGGGATTTAGACTTTACATTTAACTCAATATATATACAAAATAACAAAATAGCAAACGAGAAAGCTAAAAGAAAAGCAAAAAAAAAAAATGAAGAAAATAGGACTGCTGTACTACTTGGCAACTTAACTCAGTACTGTTGACGGGTGGGTATTTGGTAATTTTTTTTTCTTTTATTATTCAATTTTTTCGTGTATCAAACTAACTAACTAGTTAATATAAATGGGAAGGATACTGTTTTTAACAATATATAGAACCACAGGATCAGGTAAAACGGCTCAAGAGCTTTCCCCAGTTTACACAAAAAATTAGGCAATGTGGTGTGAGGCTCCACGTCTGGCAACTCTTCTAGATTTCCCTCAAGGCAGAAACTGGACGGCAGCTTCTCTCTCTTCTCACGAAAAAGTTCTCAATTTTTTTCCTTTAATATGAACAGTCTCGCCTTACAACAAATATTAGTTTTTGTACTCACAATACTCTGCACGATTTCATATTTTTGGAAATTATGGTAAAGGTTTCCACTAAGCACTTTAGTCACTCGAAACTAAAATTTAAGAGGAGCAATTCCGTGTGTCACTGAACGCGCGGCGTGTGTGTGTGTGTGTGTGTCTACATTTTAAATTCATTAATTTAACTTCATTATTTATGAGGTATTATTCAAATAGTGCTAATATCAAGCCAGAACTTCAACTAAGCCTTAAAAATCATAATATGAAAATACCGTAAGTGGCATCATTAGCAGTGCCAGCAGATAGAGATAAAAATATAAGAGGAATTATTGTCAAAACCAATTGCAGTGGTGCCAAATTAGCTGTTTTCCCGCTAGATGTAGCCGAATTTGGCCGAATCTAGCCAGAAAATATTGCCTTTAGCCGATAGTCGGAAACAGCATCCGAAACCCTCCCAAAATTAGCCATTTTTTAGTCGATTTTTTGTATTAAAGAAAACAGCATGTGAGTGGAATATTCATTTTTCATTGAATTGCTAAATTATAGAAAAAGTAATGGCTTATTATGTTTTATGTATGAGGGATGGGAAACTGGCGGTAGTTATAGCGGGAGGAGCTATGAGGAGGGGCCGATGGGAGGGGGGAAGAAGTAACCAACGGTTCGCCTGACAGCTCTCCTTCGTGTCAGGATTGTGTTGCCGGAAGTATAATTTGCAAACAGACACCGCTAATGCATAGCTCCATGTACGCTATGGGCTGAAGCACATGTCAGAAACATGTGTATCATACAACCTCCCAAATGATGTCCTGGATCTTGTAGGCTCAAGTCAAAAGTATTCACATTCAAGGACAACTGCAGTAGATAAACCTTCAACGTCGTCTGCAGAGGAAAATGACAATCAATTGCTCAATGTCGTCTTTCAAGATATGTAACTAAAAGGTAAGAAAAGAGTACATCGTATGAATTATACTGATTAAGATCTTCTCTTTCCGATGCAAACCTTAAGAATATATATATATATATATATATATATATATATATATATATATATATATATATATATATATATATATATATATATATATATATATATATATATATATATATATATATATATATATGGATGAATAAAAATAGCCGTTTTCTTAGCCAATTTCTAGCTAGTTGTAGCGTCACTTGTAGCCAGTTCTAATCAGTTATTACCTGTATTTTGAGTCAGTTGCCCGAAAATAGTCAGTCGGAGAGGTTACGCCCCTGTTTTTTCAGCTTTACGAAAAGTAATTTGTTTTTAATTATATTCTCTTGTGTTGTATAGATCTTAGCTTTTCTTTTTCTGATTTGTTAAGTATGTTATTTTCTTCTGCGCCAATGATATACTGCTGAGTGTGATACAGTGAAAATATTTTTTTTTCTAGAAAGAATAAGGACATCTCTTCAACATCACGTTAATTTTTGCATAAAAAAAGCATTATTATTATTATTAGTAGTAGTAGTAGTAGTATCATTGGAGACACGAAAACTATTCTATCTATCTACTGTGGCTGTCTCCCCTAATTGGGTGGTAGCCGACATAAAAAAAAAAAAAGAAACATTAAGGGGATTACTATGGGCAATGACGAGGGAGCTAGCGACCGTTCAGATGGCACATTTTTCATGAAAACCAAACTTGATGTTTTTGTTGCACGTCATCTAATGTTGAGTTGACAACTGCTATCTTTCACATGAGAAAATCCACTACTATCTCTCACCAGAATAAAAGCGGCTCTGGAGAAGAAAATTTTTACGATCTGCCTAATGAATACAGAGTATGATGCTCATGTTGATGGCTAGGAGCTATATTTTTTGAGCTAACAAAGTTTTAGTCCATATTAAGTTTCTCTTAATTACATGTGTGAGACTTATTGTGTTTATCTTGTTACAGTGTTTTTTTTTTAATAATTAACAGATGATTAGATCTTACTGGGATTCTATGTAATGTATCTGAGCTGTTAGCAATGTCATAGCCTCTGCTCTATAAATAGTCACTGATCGCCTTCGGTGTGGTATTATTATAATTGTTTATTTATTTATTTATTCATTTATTTATTTATATGATTTTTTCTGATGTACTTAATTTTTATAATTGAAATATTTTTCATATATCAGTCAAATATTTTAAAATTTAAATATGTGATTCTGTTCACCTTTGTTTTAGAGAAGACTGTTGAGTCATTGTTTGGATGTGTGATTTATAGCCTGTTCAAGTCTGTAACCCTCGGAATGACGTTGTAGAAGAACAGAAAACAATACTGTTGAGCTTTATTTATAATTCATCTCCAATTTTGTCAAATTCTGATAATCACAGTAAAAACTAATCTTATAACTAACAAAGACGTTAGGTTATATTGAAGACTATGCAAAATCGTGTTTATATTCTAAATAATTACATGTGTTTTGTTTGCTACCATTTAGAAACCATGGCATCGTACATTAAAGTACTAAAGTATTATAAATGTGTCATACAGAGGCGATAGACGCAGACTTTAATATAAGACAAGACATAATCGAATATCAGTGTATATGACTTTACGGATTACCTACATATTTTATTTGATATAATATTTTAACTTTGCTGTGTAATTTTTTCCAGTGGAACACACCAAAACGGATGCAGAAAATACCGTCACACCTCAGAGCATCATAACGGAAGATAATGTGGCCAGAACACTTCTTGCTGACAAAGGGTTAGATGCTCAGCTCACATCCTATAAGGTTGTAGATTTCACTAAGCGGGGTGATAACTATGCCTCAGTTGTATCCAGCGTTGAAGTCAACTACTTACTTCATGGGCAAGAAAATACCATAAACTACATTGTTAAACTTAATCCTTGTAGGAGCTTTCAAAATCTCGAGGAACTGAATCATGTTATGTTTACTAAAGAAGGGAAGTTTTACCAAATCTTAGTACCTGAGATTAACTCTGTTTTGGAGAAGGCTGGCAGAGAGCCCTTGCATTTACCTAGGTGCTTTCACGTAGACTATACAAATGGGAGAGAACAAATATACTTGGAAGACATGAGGGCCAAGGGATTTTCAATGTTTGATAGGCGACAAGGATTGAGTAAAGAACACACTGAACTTGTGTTAAAGGAACTGGCCAGGTTGCATTCAGCCTCTTTTGTGTTAAAGACAAACCTCTCCAATGCTCTGAGCTCTAAGGATGATTTTCTACAAAAGGATTTTCTTACATACATTTCAAACTGCGATGAAGCGATACTTCAAGCAATGAAAGGGCATCTTGTAACGGCCTCTGATCTACTACAGAGAATTGGTGGATATGAGAAAGCTGTATCTTGGGTTGAGGGACTCAAACCTAAATTGGCTGCTTTGCTCACTACAGGCCTGAAAAGTGAACATTTTGATGGTATCTGTCATGGAGACTGCTGGAACAATAACTTACTCTTTAGGTAAGAAATGAGTCTCAAAATCTTATATTTTGTGTGATATTGGGATATGTTGTAGTGCACGCTTTTTGTTACACCTTTAAATTATAAGTAGAAGAAAAGTATATGTTTCATCGATTGCATATTATTTTTTAGCAGTTATATATAAGTTGGATTTGTTGATAATTTCTTATTTTACAGTACAGTCTTACATACTGATATATATTCGTTGCACAGGTACAATGAAGACGGCCACCCCATAGACGTCATACTCCTAGATCTTCAAGTTTGTCGCCAAGCATCCATTGCCACTGACCTGAATTATCTTTTGTTTACTAGTCTTACTGGTAAAACGAGGAAACTGAATCTTCGCCACTTCTTATTAACTTATTTCTCAGCTTACAAGGAGGTATTGGAAAATGCTGGGCTTCCCATGTACTTTACTGAAGAGGAACTCATAGCGGAATATCGTGAAAAAAATACGTTTGGTGCTTACGTTGGGATGATGATAATTCCAGCTGTCTTAATAGAGCCTGCTGATGTACCAGATATGTCAGATGAAGTTATCGACTTGGAGAAGATCACTCAGGAATTCAGAGAGAAAATAGTTTCGATGCTGGACAAAAATCCTTTGATAAAACCCCGTTTTTTAGATATTTTTGATGAATTGATAGAAACAGGACTCATCTCTTAATAGAAAAAATGCTGTTATATTTAGTTTATCGTCTAGGTACATTCATTTAGTACGTAATATATATATATATATATATATATATATATATATATATATATATATATATATATATATATATATATATATATATATATATATATATATATATATATATATATATGACAAAGAGGTTCTAATTGTTAGTTGCATGAAATAATAAATCCTGGTTAATTAAGTGTTTAGAATGTCGTCTAACACAATTCTACACTTTCTTTTGCTCCCTACATTCCAAATATAGACCTTCCAGTTATTTTTATCTAAATTCTCACAGTTGACAGTAGTAGGTTGACCCACGGTACCAGCCGCTCGTTACAATAATACAACTTGGCAAAGTAGCTCAGTGTTAATTCTTATTTCAGTCATGGTTCTTTCCCCCAACCTACATTTACACAAAATATTCTGCCGTATTCATTACAAATCTCTTACTATCCTATTACATTTGGCAAATCTCAACATTCCCCATCTCTATATCCTTACTTTCTTATTTCATCATTATTATGATCATTGGCAGTTCATTACCTATTGCTCCTAGTACCTGGCACAGGAGGGTGCTATGAATCTTCGGGGATCTTGTTGACTCCATTATTGGCGTGAGCATTGAAATGCTTGGTTGTAGAAATGGCTCTGCCCTTAACCTTGCGCCACATGATAGATCAACTTCTTTTGCTATACACTTTTGTAACATTCATGGCCTGAACTCTAATCATTCGTCTGTTGAACAGCACTTGGATGCTTCCCTCTGAAACATCCTCTTTCTTTATGAAACCCAGCTGGCTAGCCATGCATCCCCTGACCCATCTCAAATCTCTCGCTATTATCTGTATTATCATTTCTGTTCCAGAGGTGGGGATTGCACTTACTGTAACACTAATGCTATTGCAAGACCTATGGACCTTGAATCTCCTGAATTCCTTGTTCTCTGTCTGAAGATGTATCTCTTCATTACCTCTATATTTCTTTGCTTCCACTACTGCTCCCCTAGCTCCACTTCCTTGTGACCTTATTTGAATATCAATTCTATTTTCATGAGTCTTTGCTATCTTCTCACCCACATACTGAAGTTCTCTACACTGGAGACATCAATGTACACCACATATTGTGGCTTCATTTTTCTAACACTGATGTGGGAAGAAGTGCAGCATTTGCTGTTTCTGCCACTCTTGATCTGGAGCAGATTCTCAAACATCCTATTCATGTTCCTGATTGTCATGACCATGCAGCTAACTCACTTTTGACCTATTGTTTACATCTGGTCTTACAAATTTTCCCATCCTGTGCTTTCCGGTCTCAGTATCTCTGGCCATTTTTTTTTATCTAAATCTCTTCCATTTGTGCTCCTCTTTCATCAGTTCCTCCTACTCAGTGTTATCTTTGGTACTTCGAGTGTAGTTTTCTCTTTGCTTTCCAGTAATATGACTACTGCTTTCGGACCAGAAACCCTGATCAGTTAATCCTGACAGTTACTGAGATTATAGCCTCAGGAATGGAGAGATTCACTCCCTCCTCCATCAAAGCTGTTTCTCTGTCTAACTCTTGGTTTGACTGGGCCTGCTCCATGGCTAGGCCAGGGATCGGGCAAGCCGGTTGTACCAAGCCTTTCCTGATTTACCTCAGTCTACTTTTATTACGGCTTGGAATTGATGCAGTGCTCTAATTCATGGGTCTAAAGCTTTATTTTTAAAAAGGAAAGTTGATGGCTTTAACTTCTCTCCCTCTGATAAATGCTTCTAGTCCTTAGCCAATAACTTATGTAATTCAAGCTTCCTCCCTCTCATTCCTCCTGACTGTTCTATAGCTTACTGACAATGTCACTCTCTTTGGTTCTCAAATTTCTGCCAACTCTCCTGTAAGTGATTCAAGAGCAACTGTTCCTCTTATTTTACCCCTCTCTAACCCCATACCCTCCCCTATTCTCTTCTCATGCAAAGTCTGTAATGTTCTTCGCTATCTAAAGATGAACAAAGTATCCGATGGTATCCCTACATGGTATCCCTTGAGAAGTTTGTAGATGAAGTGACTCCTGTGCTTTGCCATCTTTTCAGCTCATTCTCTCAGTCAGTATCCAGTTCAGCCAGTTCCTAAGAAGGGTGACCATTCCATTCCATCCAACTACCAACTAATTGCTCAAACCTCTGGTATCGCTACTGTATTAGAAACTTTGCTAAATTCTCGCTTCTTGAAACATCTTGATTCTAACTCGCTTATTTCTGATCACCAGTGCTGCTTCAGCGAGGTAAAAATTACTGGTGACCTCTTGTCCTATCGCAGTCATGCATGAAAATTTTCTCTGAAGAACTATGGGGAATCCTTTGTCATTCCTCATGATGTTGGCCAACATTTTTGCTTATGGCTTTACCAATTCTCTGTTCTCTGATCTTCAGTATTCTTTATGAGCAGCTTACATCTGTAGTTGTTGACAGCGCAACATTTTGTGCATTCCCAGTTACCAAAAGTATTCAACAAAGCTCTGTTCTTTCACTTACATTATTCCTTCTCTTCATCAACGAATTTTTTCAGTCCCCATTTTCCTCTCTTCACCACGCTTTTGCTGCCAATTCTACTCTTGATTTTTAATCTGATTTCTCTTCATACCTTCATCTTCTATTCGCAACCAGTCTTACTTCACTCTTTCTTCAACTTACATCTATCTACAGAGAGTATCTGAGTTGGGCACCCAGAATTTAGTTATATTTCATTCTTTCACGACACAGCTGCTGTCTATCTCTTTAATTTGTTTTTCCTCCTGAGAGCCCTATTGTCATTGACGCAATGGGAATTTATCCTTTAAATTCTGTTAACACACTAGGATTTCAACTACCTGTAACTTGTCTTGGATGATTCACATAATCCTAATTTCCTAAAACTGCATCTAAAAATGTTGGAGTTCTGTTCTCTATTTGTTGTTACTTTTCTTGTATTCATTTACTTAAAATCAATAATTTTTTTAGCCATCTTTGCTTAGAACACTGCTCTCTCACATTCGGAGTGCTTTTAATACTTATCTTCCACACTGGGTAGAATTTAAGGCGATCGGAATCATCAATGACCCTTGACTTACTTTAAATCTTGAAACTTAGTCTCTTTGCCTTAAGATATGCCTTTTCATTTCTATTTTGTATTTTGTATAATAAAGGTAAACAAAAGAGTTACATTCTAATGTCTTTATTTGATTATGCTTTATTTTTACATATATTCAATTTTCAATTGAGGGAAAGTTGTAAAAAATAGCAAAAATGTTAATAAAAACATATATTCTTTAAATAGGTAAAATTATAATGGCTGAAAAACATCTCAAATCAAAAAAATAAATGGCTTAAATATAAAATAAAACATGTCAAACATAAAACATGCAATATTTATACAGGAACCTTGAAAAAAAAAACCTTTAGATTGCTTTAGAAAGTAACCATAATTTGTTGGAAAGACATTCCCTGAACATGCAAAGCATCCAAATTGGGATACTGCTGTCAAAAGTCAATTTCCCATGAAACCGGCAAAGATCCAGTTGAGGATACTTTGTTTTGGGGTTCTACACCCCCAATTTTGAAAAATGTTTTAAATAAAAAGTTCTTAGAAGAAATTCTTCTTCAACATACAAAGAGCGTTTTTCATTGACATCATTATTTCTTATAGTGCCCTCTAAATGGATATATCAACATTTAGGGACTTACAAGTCATTAAGTTAGTAGTCATATCCGCCTGAATGAAAATTTATTTTTTATCAATTGTATTCTCAGGCTCATCAATTTACCGTCTACTTCTCTTCTTCTACATACATTTTTTATCTTTGCATATTATTTTTGAATTATCCCAGTCTATCCTATGGATTAGATCCCATCTGTGGTTAGATAGCATGTTATTTTCTAAATTTAATCTACAAACCCTCTTATGCTCTCTATCCTAAGGTCTAAATTCCTCCCGTCTCTCCGAAATAACTCTCGTAGCGGTTATTGCATGGGGTAGCATACACTCCCACTTAAAACTTTGAAGCATTCCCTCCCTCTATTGGGAACCAGACTGGATTATATGGAATTGTTGTATTTAAAAGATACATTGACGCTACCACTACATTATTTCAAAAGGTTTTAAATGGGAAGTAATTTATGATGAAAAAGGAATTTAAATATAGTGCTAGCTTCTACATTCCAATTGCCCATTAGAGGACTGAAAAACTTTTTAGCTATTAAAATGGCTTTGTCTATGAAATAATACATTAAATTTTGAAAAACTTTTTGTATATATTATAGCTCTTTGGCCCGATTTCTTAATCAGTGTAAACCTAGGATACCATATTGTTAGTTAGCTAGACACAAATGGATTTTCTAAACGCATCTGACGCAGTTCTGTGTATGGCTAGGAGCCCGTGTGGGATCCAAGCCATACACAGAACCACGTCAGATGCGTTTATGAAATCCATATGTGTGTGTCTAACTAACAGTATGGTATCCTAGATTTACACTGTTTAAGAAACCTGGCCTTTGTCTATATGACGTGGGTCACACAATCTAAGGGCACGCAAAGCTAGATTTACAAGAACGTTGATCTAATTTGTGAGCTGTGACATAAATGAGAATACATGTACATTTCGGGGTTAGCAGGTTCCCTGTATACAGTAAAGGAAATGATGGCTATGATGAATGAGAACATCTAGACATAGAAATATTAGCTAAAGAGGTTTGCTGGCCATGCAAGCAAAAGCTCCTTGTATAATTTTATAATTTAAATATACAAGTATATTACGGTGGAATTTAATTTGCATTATTATTATTATTATTATTATTATTATTATTATTATTATTATTATTATTATTATTATAGCAGTAGTAGTTGCTGTTGTTGTAATATTACAGTATTTACTAGTAATGTATAATCTTTTACCCGGTCAAGTCTTTCTCTCTAACTGGTTATTCGGTTATCACTGACCTTGAATATTCCACGAGGCTCTTCCTTCACTCACGGTGACTCATAACAATTCACTATCATCATTTAGGTTGCATAACGGAGAGCGCTGTCCTTGCACCGTAAATATGCGTCACGATGAACATGCAAAATTAGTTAATTTGAAAATAACAATTGGGTCTGATAGCACATTGCCTCATTGTAGGCAATGGTGTTATTGCGTTATCTCTCTCTCTCTCTCTCTCTCTCTCTCTCTCTCTCTCTCTCTCTCTCTCTCTCTCTCTCTCTCTCTCTCTTGCTTGTATCATTCTATCTTTCACCGATTACACACACACACACACACACACACACACACACACACACACACACACACATATATATATATATATATATATATATATATATATATATATATATATATATATATATATATATATATATATATATATATATATATATATATATATATATATATATATATATATATATATATATATATATATATATGGTAGGAAAATGCCCATTAAAGAAAGTAACGTAAGCAAATATTTAAAGTACTTATCAATTTCGTGACCTTATCTTGTCACCTCCTCAAAATCCAATGCCAAGAGATACAGCCAGCAAACAAGAGCATAAAAAAAAATAAGAAAAAACCTGTCCCTCAAGGGTATATTGATCGGATTTAGAGATATAAATCATAATTACCAGCCGGGGTTAGTAGATTATCCCCACACACTGGCTGCAAATGGAAAATTAAATTAATAACTTAAATAAATTGTAAAGAATAAAAATAAAAAAAATATAAATAGATAAAAGATAATAAAAAAAATCATATTGGAGGCCATATTTACTTAAATAAAAACATTATATATATATATATATATATATATATATATATATATATATATATATATATATATATATATATATATATATATATATATATATATATATATATATATATATATATATATATATATATATATATATATATATATATATATATATATATATATATATATATATATATATATATATATATATATATATATATATATATATATATATATATATATATATATATATATATATATATATATATATATATATATATATATATATATATATCAAAAAAGGAAATCTATCCATTCACACATGAACATACATACTGATAAAATAAACATACACTCATGAAGATAAATATACAAATACATAGAAACACAAATAAATAACAGCATACAATAGCAAAAGCAAACCTATGCGTAAATAAGCAAAACTACATAAAGCAAAAGCACAGTCACACATGGTAAAAATCGGGTCAAAAAGCCTAAGAGAAAAAAATAATAAAGCTAAATATATATGTATACTTACATGCATATGCATAAGTAGTCTCCGTGGCAAAATAGTAGCATATGCGACTCTGAGGCGGCAGGTCGAGGGTTCGCTCCCCGTCAAGGAATGAGGTTAGTAAGGGCATACTCTCAGGGTAGCGATTACATCTGCCAAAACAAGTCCTTCGCAAGAAGGCAACCGTCCTAGCCCTTAGTTGAAAAGGGAGTTCGTGACGTAAAACCGAAACTAAACCAAACTTACATGCATATATATATATATATATATATATATATATATATATATATATATATATATATATATATATATATATATATATATATATATATATATATATATATATATATATATATATATATATACATATATGTATTTCTATGTATGCATAACATATGTATTTACTTGCATATATATATATATATATATATATATATATATATATATATATATATATATATATATATATATATATATATATATATATATATATATATATATATATATATATATATATATATATATATATATATATATATATATATATATATATATATATATATATATATATATATATATATATATATATATATATATATATATATATATATATAAGTATTTGTTGGGTTCTCTCATAACTAAGACATCCAAAAATGGTAGCTTGCCATCCGATTCCCATTCGGTTTTCAACTTGATGCTAGGGACTAAATCATTAAGTTTATTAAAAAATGTGTCAAATTCTCCCCAACGGGAGTCCTAATATGAAAATATATCGTCTACATATCGCGACCATATCATTTCTTTGGGCTTAATTCTGACTAGAATCTCTGTCTCAAAGAACTCCATATACAAGTTGGCCGGAAGGGGGGACAAGGGGCTTCCCATACTACATCCAAATTTTTGCTTGTAAAAACTGCCATTAAAGGAAAGTACGTTATTAATAACGCATAACTTAAGTAAATCCATGGTTTTTTCAAAACCTAGTGGAAAATGCTCGGCAAAGGGAATCAGTTTAACGCTAAGGAACTGTAAAACATCATCTACTGAAACTTTAGTGAACAAAAATTCTACTTCTAAACTAAGGAGCTTTACATTACTTAAGGGAATATTTGACTTATTGATTTTTTTAATAAAATCTTCAGAATGTTTAAGATGAGATGAAGAATATGATCCCAAAAAGGGGGAAAGCAGACTTGCCAGCCACTTGGAAATCTTATATATGAAAGAACCCTTGCATGATATTATAGGGCGTAGAGGAATGCCGTCTTTGTGAGTTTTAGGAAGACCATAGAAGTAGAGAAGGGAGGGATTGGTGACTTTATATGATTCAAACAATTCAATATTCTTCCTGTTTTTACCAATTTTGCTAACGGATTTATAGAACTCTGCAGATATGGTGCTCAGGGGATCTTTAACTAATTTCTCATAGGTGTTTTCGTCACTAAGAAGTTCCATGGCTTTATCAATATATGAATCCTTATCAAGAAGAATAATTTTTCCGTCGTTGTCCGATTTGGCTATGATAACATTCTCAAGTTTGCGCAATGACTCAATAGCGATCAGAAATCTTTTAGGAAGTGGACATTTTGATTTATTTTGCTCTAATAATGTATTCAGCAGAATCCCCTTGAGCACATTTCATTCTTTTGGAAGTTCTGGTTAGAGAAAAATTTATCAAAACCTACTATGAAATCTATATTATTCGTTTGGTCAGGTTTGAGAGCAAAGGATAAACCAAGATTCAGTACATGATGTTGATTAACGGTAAGGGGTTGTGACGATAGGTTCATAACATTATTATGAGTTATTAGATTATTCCAAGTACTACTGTTAATTAGTTTCTGTAATTTCCTGTTTAGGGTTTTGAAGTGAGTCACATTACTACAAATGGCATTGCTCAAAACAAAATGAGAAAGAAACTTGTACATACCATCATCTCTACAAAATAGACGAAGGGACTCATTCAAGGTGCTTATGTTTCTCCTAATGACATATATGTCCTGTTTGGTGGTTCAGTCCTTTCTAGTAGAAAGAAGCTGCTGGAATCAGGAAAAGGATCACTTCCAAAGGTCCATCTTGTCAACCCATACATTTTAGGGATAACTTGTTCTCTCAAACACTCCTCAAGGAAGTGTTTCTGTGTTTTTCCTCCTGTGCAAACCATAAACAAACCGCTCATATTTTCGGAAGATGGGTTTCAGTTCGGGAATATAGTAGATATATGGGAGTCTATAAAAATTCATAATGGGCTAATATGCAAAATAAACTGTTATATCACAGCACAATATGAAGTAAATGATGCCTATAAATAAAACACAAAAAGAAGTGAAGATATACTATATATTACGACTGGACTCCAGTCCTCTTCAGGTACAAATGAATCGATATATATATATATATATATATATATATATATATATATATATATATATATATATATATATATATATATATATATATATATATATATATATATATATATATATATATATATATATATATATATATATAAAGCTCTGGATAAATGTGGGGAGAGATGATAGCTACGATTGCCAGGAGGATCCACGATGGGACTATCTTCAGACCTCAGGTCAGGTGGACGGTCATTTGGCATAATCTTCTTAATGAGGTCTTTTAATATTGCTTCATCCACAACGTCAGATCTCCACTGTCCATTTGATAAATTTAAGGTTTCTGATTTTTCTATAATGGCTGCTTCAAGTATCTTTATCCTATATTGGCAATTACTCTTATATAGCAATGAGGACTCACTCCATTTAATATGGTGACCAGTATCTCGCATATGCACAAATAAAGCAGAACTTTCAACACCACATCACACTGCTCTTTTATGCTCAGAAATTCTCTGGCCTAGCGAACGACCAGTTTGACCAATGTAAGATTCATTGCAGGAACAGCAATCAATTTTATAAATCCCTGCTTCTAAAGCTTTTTTATTTTGATATACGTTAATAAGCGAAGAACCAATTGTTTTGGGATAATTAGATATAAAAGGATTACTTCTGCATAACTGATCACTAAGAATTTTAAAATTTTCTAAAAAGGGTATGTTAATAGTATTAGTGAAGTTTATTTTTGACTGTTCTGCCGGCCCATTATAAAATATTTTGTTTGCTTTGTTAATTGATTTTTCGATTACATACGCGGGATACATGAGACTTTCTAATTGTTGGCGGCTTATATATATATATATATATATATATATATATATATATATATATATATATATATATATATATATATATATATATATATATATATTTTTTTTTTTTTTTTTTTTTTTTTTTAACCATTCCACCCATATACCCATTAAAATATATGGCGACATTACACAACCTTGGCGTAACCTCAAGTTCATTTCAAAGAAATCTCCCCAACCATTCCTGACAGTAGCAGATGCTTTACTAGTCATGTAAAAGTTTTGACTGCATTAAATAAACTTCTTATTCCATACAATCGCAATTCAGTCCACAACGGCTCTTTATCATCTCTGTAAAATGCTTTTTCCAAGTCCATGAAAGCCCAAACAATGTCCTTACCTTTCTCTAAGAATTTGATGCATATGTCTTACAATGAACATTTAATGTACACACATTTTGAAGTGTTAAGAATAAGCCAAATTTTGTCATAAAATTATATATATACTGTATTAAAATAATATAAAGTGCTTTCTTCATATGTAATCTTAAAGTGGTTAACGTTAAATATAAACATGCATCATTAATATTGTTTTCCTCTTTGATAAGCGCTAAGCGTTGCTTTCCTCTGAATGGAAGAAATTACTTAGCATATAGACTAGTTGAGAAAATATTCGTGACCACATACAATCATAAATGTTGCTGAACAGTTGAATTTAGCTTTGCAATAAGCGTATATATATATATATATATATATATATATATATATATATATATATATATATATATATATATATATATATATATATATATATATGGTAAGGAAGCCCATCAGTGCAACAACGCATAGAAAATAACGCTTTATTTCGGGTCCTAACCGGACCCCATCTGAAGCATAAGTGAATGTTTATAGATTCCCCTGTGCTTGAGAATTAAGGGGTCCAGTTAGTACCCGAAATATAGCGTTATTTTCTGTGTTGTTTCACTGATAGGCTTCCTTACCATTTAATGCTGTAAGTTAACAGTCTGTGCATACTTTATATATATATATATATATATATATATATATATATATATATATATATATATATATATATATATGAATGGAAGTATGTACACACTGTTATATATATATATATATATATATATATATATATATATATATATATATATATATATATATATATATATATATATATATATATATATATAGATATATATATATATATATATATATATATATATATATATATATATATATATATATATATATATATATATATATATATATATATATATATATATATATATATATATATATATATATATATATATATATATATATATATATATATATATATATATATATATATATATATATATATATATATATATATATATATATATATATATATATATATATATATATATATATATATATATATATATATATATATATATATATATATATATATATATATATATATATATATATATATATATATATATATATATATATATATATATATATATATATATATATATATATATATATATATATATATATATATATATATATATATATATATATATATATATATATATATATATATATATATATATATATATATATGAATGGAAGTATGTACACACTGTTATATATATATATATATATATATATATATATATATATATATATATATATATATATATAACAGCTAGTTTCTGCGCAGTACCAATATACAGAACTGCCTGATGATATATCTAGCTGATAATACCTTCCTCTATTAAATCCTCGAATATGGGCAAAAACCGAGCTCGCAATTCTGAGTCTTTACCCTCTAGTTTGAAATCAAGTTTGACTGAATTTCCTTCGGTATTTTTTTCCTGAGTCTCCTTGCCCTGGGTTTCATCACTCCAGTCTGCCAGTTCTCCTCCACTAGCAAACATTGGTATCACTGCTAATGCCCAAATGGCCCCAAATGTTATCTTATTTTTGAATTCTTGACAAAGTTCTTGAAAGGTGAAGGGCATGAATTGACCACTCGCTACAATGACACTTTTGAAGGACATGTAATATGTTTGCAGGAGATCTTCCAGGTTGGCTTTCCGGTCAGATCCATAAAGACAAATGTAGAGGAGCAGATGAAGGTCTGTAACCAGAGTTGCTTGGCGAATTATTTGAAAGTCCAGTAGGATAACTTCAGTGGGTGTTCCATCATCTTTATATCTGCAAAAGAGATTGTTATGATTTTGTGATGATTATTAGTTGCAAAAAATTGTTTAGCACATTAATTGCAAAGTAATTCTATGACAGGTATCCATGCACTTCTAAAGGAAAACAATGGAAAAGTTCTTACCTGAACAGCGTGTTGGTGCTTACACAATCAGCGTGACATAGACTTGTAAAAGCTGAATCTTTTTCCATCAAATCTCTCAGTATTACATAAACGTCAGGTTTGATAGATTTCAGCCATTTGATGGCTCTTTCATCAAAATTGAGGGTCTTCAGGATTGCAATGGCATTTTCTATGTTGCCATCCCAGAGGGTTTTGAAAAATGACAGTGCACAGTCTGATGCCTCATACCACTCCTTTTCCAAAAAACTGAATGAGGTCTCATAGTTTTCACGGCCCATTTTACTCATCAATATATGAGAAGCTGCATGAAATCGAGCTAGCTCCTGAAGAATAAGCTTTGTATGTGGTATATCAAGGCACTTTCGTGGATTGCATTTTTGGAAACCACAAGGTCGTAGGTCCTTTAACAAAGCCAGCTGCCTTTCATTATCTAGATTCAGATGCACAGATTGTGGCGTATGCAGCGGCTCCATGCCAAGAAGTTCCAGTTCTGAATTCATCGCGGGCAAAAGTTCTTTGTAGAACATAAGTTCTTTTTTACTACCATGAGTAACCATATCTCTAAGGGCTTTCATAGGCTGTCTGGGATTAAGCTTTACTATATAAGATTCCTCACTGTCTTTCTCACCTAATCTGTATTTGACGTTGACAGCCGTCACAACCCCAGCTATGTGATCCCCTTTCTCTGTGAAGTCTTTGAGGCTCCACGACAGCAGTTGGGCTTTCTCTCCTTTGTCCTTCTCAAGGGCCGCTTTAACATCACTCTCCAAAAGGTTTTCTTTGGTTCTGGCAACAGCCTCCATGTCCAACGTGTTCCCCACTGCGGGTACAAAGAAATGAATAAGTTATACGAAGAAACATACAAGCAAAGAACAATAGCAGCTACTGCAAATATAACAACAACAACAACAACAACAACAACACCAATAATAATAATAATAATAATAATAATAATAATAATAATAATAATAATAATAATAATAATAATAATAATAATAATATTATTATTATTATTATTATTATTATTATTATTATGAAGAGTTTTTGACTATTGCAATGGTTTTTTTTTTTATCGTTATGATTTTCTGACGGTTCAATAGGCAGTTTTGTATTAATGTCTGGAACTATCTACCTTTCAGCTGCTTTTGGTAGATGTCTGTATTTCTTTTTGTTTTTTATGCCTAAATACCTGTCACAAACTTTAGGTATATAACTGTCTTTTTCCCTATGTACTCTTATTCTGCCAGTCTTCTGTATTGTATCAATCCATCTATCTTATATTAGCGACTTTGAAATTGATCAATATTTCGATGCATTAGCATTATAATCTCAAAATTAAATAGGTTTTGAAACAAATTTTTCTCAATACTATGTTCAAATTGATATAATAATTCAATTAAGATAATGTTTGGACCCGTGGCAAAGAGATTTCTCTGGTTAAGATTTATCTTAAGAAGGATCCATAGCAACAAAAAATGCTAGTCTGGTATTTCGCAGCCGTTTGCCAAAATATAAAAACCTTGATATTGCAAGGTTTTGAAAAATAAAATTAATCTAACATGAAATATATTAATATATATAATACATTTCAACATTTTTAACTCATTATTTTACGTTGCATACAGCCTAATAAACGGTAAGTGCCATTAAGTAGGTTTCATTATTAGTATACATGGGTGCGGAGCAGCGTTTAAGTGCGCTATTATCATATGTTCTTCTCTAAATACGGTTACTCTGTCAAAAAAACAAACAAATATAATAATATTGAAAATTATATTCGTATAAAAATTCTATGTAATCATGAAAGATAATGTAAAATAAGATATTTTCCTAATACATTAAAGTTAATGTATAAGTATCGTTCATCTGGCATCCAGCGCAGAGAGAGAAAAAGGAGAATGTAAGGAGGACTCATGTATACTTTATCACACCCAATTCATCATTTTATTTCTCAGATTAAAAATCATTATAGGTGTATTTTAATGCAGTATTTATTTCAGCATTTTTTGGGATTAGGTATAAATAACGACAAAATATATTTAAGATTCATTTATATATTTGAACTCTTGAAATAGGTTTACTGTGGACACACCTTAAAAATTTTAATTAATAATCATGCTTCTTACATTTTTACTTATTATTATTATACACATGAAAAGTGACATTTTATTGATGAACTCACTCTTTAGAAAAGCAGAAGGAAGCAGAGTAGCGAGAAAAAAGCAGAAGCAATAAAAACGGCAGATTACAAGGCAAAAAACTGGTAACCACAACCACCGAACCTTAGTAACACTGTGCTTTGAGCGCATTCCCGTCTCCTCCATGAGGCGCTGCAGAAGACATCAAACCTTCTCTATTACGTCACGGGTCATGTTATTGTCGCCATATTGGAATCATGTGTCAGTGTGATATTGCGCACGATAGAATGAAATATAGCACCTATTTGCGCGTCTTTCATTAGATTGGCAAAACATTGCGAATATGAATATTCTTATATTTCCATATTTATATTTTTTGTGACATTACTTGGCTGAGTGGTCAGCTTGTTCTACTCCTGTTTTGGTAGACCCGTGATCGAGACCTCCGTGGGACGTTAGGTAGGGGATTCAGTCGTGAATCCTCAGCTACACTTTCTCAAGGATTAATTGCCGAATTGATCCCATTTATAAGCTGAAAAGCCTTCTTGGGAGTGGAAACTATGCGTTGAGGGGAAATTTATATATATATATATATATATATATATATATATATATATATATATATATATATATATATATATATATATATATATATTTATATATATATATATATATATATATATATATATATATATATATATATATATATATATATATATATATATATATATATATATATATATATATATAATATACATATATATATATATATATATATATATATATATATATATATATATATATATATATATATATATATATATATATATATATATATATATATATATATATATATATATATATATATATATATATATATATATATATATATATATATATATATATATATATATATATATATATATATATATATATATATATATATATATATATATATATATATATATATATATATAAATATATATATATATATATATATATATATATATATATATATATATATATATATATATATATATATATATATATATATATATATATATATATATATATATATATATATATATATATATATATATATAT
Organism: Halocaridina rubra; assembly: GCA_037179515.1. Lineage (NCBI taxonomy): Eukaryota > Metazoa > Arthropoda > Malacostraca > Decapoda > Atyidae > Halocaridina > Halocaridina rubra. The sequence goes on along the minus strand of JAXCGZ010007923.1, from coordinate 52,785 downwards.
ATATATTCAACAGTTGTTGTCAGTCGCCAAACCTATGTCTATATAGGTGTGCGTGTTTGTTTGCATATATATATATATATATATATATATATATATATATATATATATATATATATATATATAAATATATATATATATATATATATATATATATATATATATATAAATATATATATATATATATATATATATATATATATATATATATATATATATATATATATATATATATATATATATATTTATATATATATATATATATATATATATATATATATATATATATATATATATATATATATATATATATATATATATATATATATATATATATATATAATATTATTCCTTAGTTAAATTGGAAAATACTTGATAATACGATCGACTTCTTAATACTTCAGACTTTTCTGTTAAAGTAGATCATTTGCATTAGTAAAGAGTCCAATGGATATTCCCAATGATGTATGGTGTGTTCATAGTGTGATAAGGTGAAAGAGCTTATGATGGATAAGCTCTCATTTCTAACATCAAATATTCGTTTCTTTTTGACACGTGGATTAATCATTTGTAGAGCTCACCTATTGGATGAATATTTGTTTCACTGAGCGAGAGAGAGAGAGAGAGAGAGAGAGAGAGAGAGAGAGAGAGAGAGAGAGAGAGAGAGAGAGGAGAGAGAGAGAGAGAGAGAGAGAGAGAGAGAGAGAGAGAGAGAGGAACATGCATATAGTATATTTTCTAAACAGTTTAGGATTCCTTATACTTATTGCTTTTCCTATAAATACACAAAATCTAAACTCCAAAAATTTATGATTTGTCAATGGGGTTTGAGTCTTAATCAGAATATATATTTAGTTTCAATGTTTTCGTTACTTGGGGTCAGTTTTTCTCCTTTTCTCTGCATTTCTAACTTCCTTATATCTTGTTATCAATTGGTACGGTTATTACGTCACGGACTCCCTTTTCTACCAAGGGCTAGGACGATTACCTTCTTGCGGACTTGTTTTGGCAGATCTATTGGTGAAAGGAGAATTTCAGTAAATACTTACGTTTAGGATTTTTCATTTGATTCAGGAGGTACAGTACTGCATAGCGTAGAAAAGACTTTTATCATTTTGCACTTGAAAATATAACCTAATATTTTGAATCTCTTGATTGTATATGTACCTACATACATGCATACATACGCACGCACACATGCACCCAAACACACACACACACACACACACACACACACACACACACACACACACACACACACACACACACACACACACACACACACACACACACACATATATATATATATATATATATATATATATATATATATATATATATATACATACATATATATATATATATATATATATATATATATATATATATATATATATATATATGTATATATATTACACATTTCTTCTTATCTTTTACATCTGACAATTCACAATACTCTCCATTTCTATTCATCTTTGCATTTTTTCCTCTGTGCCCAGGCCCGATGAAGGAATTTTTTTCTTTCTTTTATTTGCCTGTCATTGTGTCACACTCATTATATATATATATATATATATATATATATATATATATATATATATATATATATATATATATATATATATATATATATATATTGAATAAATTATCTCACAGCAAGGAATTATATACTGATATTACATATAGAAGGTAGCTTCATTTTTTGCATCGAAAGGTACTGCTTCCGTATATAACAGGAAAAAGCCTTTTAGTTAAACTTTGAAAAAGTATGTTTTATGGCATAAAATAGTGCCACAGATGTCAGGCGTATATATCAGTTACCCAGAGAAGAAATGATTGTCTTTGAACTAAGAAATTATACCGTAGTCGACCAGTTCATCAAATATGGCCAAAAACCTAGGCCTCAAGTTGGCATTCTTTTCTATCATTTGAAGCATGTTATCTTGTTGTTTCTGGACGAAGGATTCCATTTCACCTTCACCGATATTGGCATAGTCGGGCACCTCTTCATTGTTCTCGCATACAACTATGGGCACAATCTCCAAGGAGGATATGACACCATAGAGGTGTTTTTCCATATACTCTTTCTTGAGTTCTTGCCGCGTGAAAGGTACCTCTAAACCCGCTGTTTCCACAACATTTCGAAATGTAGTATAGTAAGTCTTCAAAAATTTGTCAATGTTGCCTCTGCGATCAGATCCCATGAGACTGGCGTAAGTGAAATAATTGAGGTCGGTGGCCAAAGACGCTCTACGGGTCAACTGAAGATCCAAAAGTAGGACCTCCACCGGTTTCCCATCTCCGTTGTATCTGTAGAAAAGATAATGATGATGATGATGATCATTAGCAAATTTATGAAAACTATTGAGTATGACACTGACTAATCGTTACAGAATTAACAGCACAAAGTAGCGTGTAAAAAATTAGGATTTATTTATTATTCTTGAAGGTAAATGATATTCATGTTGGAGTATTTTATTTTGAAAAATCTTTTACTGTCAGTGTGTAGCCATATCATTTTCCTCCTTTTTCTTATTATTATTATTAAAATAATAATAATAATAATAATAATAATAATAATAATAATAATAATAATAATAATAATAATAATAGTAATAATAGTTATTATTATTATTATTATTATTATTATTATTATTATTATTATTATTATTATTATTATTATTATTATTATTATTATTATTATTATTATTATTGACGTCACGATCATAATTTTCAAGGAAGCAAACCACATTGACAAATTTTATAATTACATAGAAAATAAACACCCCAGAATAAATTTCACTAAAGATATAATATGAGACCACAAATTGCCTTTCCTCGATATAATACTTGAAATGAAAAACAGTAAGTTAACAACAAGTGTATCGTAAAAAAAACCTATACAAGTCCTGGTTTAAATTTTATCATTAATGTATATTATAAATATTTATTCAGCGCCTCTCCTAGTAACTAAAATCTTTTACACACTGAATTTGAAGTATTAAGAAACTATTTTTTTAAATAATGTATATTCAAAAAGGCTCTTTCATGCATCCCTCCGATAATTTCTGAATAAAAGGCATATATATATATATATATATATATATATATATATATATATATATATATATATATATATATATATATAATATATATATATATATATATATATATATATATATATATATATATATATATATATATATATATATATATATATATATATAAAGTACTTATTAAGTTCGTGATCTTAACTGGCCACCTTCTCAAGGTTACGAAATTAATAAGTACTTTATATACATATATATATATATATATATATATATATATATATATATATATATATATATATATATATATATATATATATATATATATATATATGTATATATATATATATATATATATATATATATATATATATATATATATATATATATATAAATATATATATGCATGTATATATATATATATATATATATATATATATATATATATATATATATATATATATATATATATATATATATATATATATATATATATATATATATATATATATATATATATATATATGACCATAGCGTAATTTGCGTTATGGTCATGTCTTGATCACAGAAAGCTATGGCTCGTTATATTAATTTCCTGCAGATTGATAGGTCCTTTTAGCTTTTGATAAGTTGAATATCTTACTTATAATTGTACCAACATACTATTAATCTGCGGTGGTGTTAACTCCCAAATACTGTGTGTGTGTGTGTGTGTGTGTGTGTGTGTGTGTGTGTGTGTGTGTGTGTGTGTGTGTGTGTGTGTGTGTGTGTGATTACCTAATTTTGATTACCTAATTGTGTTTATGGGAAAGAGCCCAAAGCTTGTATCTTACAGTCTCCTGATCGGTTCCATTTTCTACTTAGTGATACTTATGAAACTTGTCCTTAAAACTATTGATTGAGATAGCATTAACTACCTCCTCGCTTAGTGAATTCCAATTATCAACTACTCTTACACTGAAAATGTATTTCCTTACTTCCTGCGAAGAAGTTTTCTTACGAAGCTTCAAACTATGACCTCTAGTTCTAGAGCATGCAATATCAAAATATCGATCCCTATCCACTCTATCATAACCATGAAGGAATTTAAAGACTGTCACCATATCCCCCCTCAATCTTCTAGCTTCGAGTGATGGTAAGTCTAATTCCCTCAGACTCTCATCATAACTGAGATTACGTATTTCTGGCACCAGTTTCGTGGCATGTCTTTGAACTTTTTCAAGCTTAGCTATGTGCTTTTTCAAGTGCGGATTAAAAAATGGGGCTGTATATTCGAGTTTTGGCCTCACATAGGTTACATAAATATTTCTGAACATTTCCTTGTCCATATGCCTGAAGGCTACCCTTACATTTGATAAGAAGGCATATGCTGCCCTTACTATGCCGTTTATATGTTTTTATGGACACAAATCTACTAGTATGTTTACTCCTAGATCTCTCTCATTTTCTGTCTCTTGAAGTTGTACTCCAGCCACCGAGTAGTCAAGCTTGGGCCTTCTTGCACTTGTACTCATTCTCATTACCTTACATTTTGAAGTATTGAATTTCATTAGCCACTTTTCTGACCACTCGTGCTGACTATTTAGATCTTCGTGAAGTTCTCTACCATTGTTCTCGTTTCCTACTTTCTTCACAATCTTTGCATCATCTGCAAACATATGCATGAATAAATTTACAGACTCTGGTAGGTCATTTACATATACAAGGAACAAAAGTGGCCCTAAAACTGAACCCTGTGGAACTCCACTACTAACTCTTCTCCATTCAGACACTGGGTGTCTTACTCAAACCCTCTGTTCCCTTCCTTCTAAGTAAGTTTTTATCTATTTCAAGACATTTCCATCTATTCTAGCCATTGCTTTCAGCTTCCTAATAAGTCTCCCATGTAGAACAGTGTCAAACGCTTTCTGGAAGTCTAGGAATATGCAATCTGCCCAGCCCTCTCTTTCCTGTAAGATTCGGCTTACCTCATCATAAAATTCTAATAAGTTTGTTACTGTTGATCTACCTTCTCTGAAGCCATGTTGCCTCACTGACAAAAAGTTGAAGGATTCCAAGTGAAGAGAGATATGTTTCCTTAGTAGTTTCTCCATAACTTTGCAAACTATGCTGGTCAAGGAAACTGGTCTATAGTTCAGAGTCGTATCCCTCCTTCCCTTTTTGAAGATAGGTATCACGTTTGCTTGTTTCCAGTATCTTGGAATCTCCCCTGACTCCAGTGACTTTGTAAATATGATACTTAGTGCCACTGATATTGAGTATGCGCATGTTTTAAGTACATGAGGGGATATGTCATCAGGACCTGTAGCTTTATGAACATCTAACTCCATCAGCGCTTTGCATACCTCTGTGGCTGTAAGGCTGTTGTTCTCTAATACCGGCCCTTGAGCTTCTATCTCTGCATTCTGAGGGGGTGGGGTATTTTCTACTGTAAATACTGACTGAAACTCCTTGTTCAATTCTTTGCAGATCTCTTCATCCATCTCAGTGATGCTTCCATCCTCTCTCTTAAGCCTTAGAACCTGTTCTTTTACCTTCAGTTTTCCTCTGATAAAGTTGTGGAAAAGTTTGGGATTTTCTTTAGCCTTCCTGGTGATGTTCCTTTCATAGTCTCTCTCTGCCTCTCTTCTTTTACTCAGGTAGTCATTTCTTGCTCTTTTGTAGGTTTGCCAGGCATTTATGTTTTTTCTCCTCCAATACCTTTTCCAGCATTTGTCTCTCCACTCCTTAGCTCTTTTACACTCATTATCGAACTATTTCTCTCTGGCATGAATTACACCTACTTTGGTGAAAGGTATGCAGCAATCTACTATCTTCCCATATTTCTCACAAAAGATGACATACATTTCTTGTACAGATTTGTTGTAAAATAAGGTTCTCCAGTCAATAACTGCAAAAAGCTCATTCATTTTGATGTAATCTCCTTTCGGATAGTTCCTCCTTATGTCCTCAGTGCCTCTACTCTCAGGCAGAATATCTTCAATGATATACTCCATCAACAGCACACAGTTGTCACTCTTTCCAATTGGTGGTTCATACTCAATTTTTTCAATATCCAAGACATTATCTGTGAATACTAAATCAAGTAGTGATGGCTCATCCCCACCCCTGGCCCTCGTTGGTTCCATTACATGTTGGTGTAGGAAATTTCCTTGCATGCAATCTAGGAATCTTGCCCCAAATGAGTCCTCACCACTGTGTGGGTCAAGATTTATTCAATCTATCTATTTATGATTAAAATCTCCCATAATCAAAATCCTACATTTTCTCTCCCGTGTCATGTTAACAGCTGAATTTTTGACTTCAATAGTACCTATATGACTTTCCTCATAAACTTCTAGCCTATTCTGGTTCCTTGGTGGGTTATATACAACAGTTATTATAATGCCCTCTGACCCAGTATTTAAGCGAGCAACAAGAAATTCCATGAACTCACTTTCTATAGCCAAGTTTATTTCTTCAACTTGAATCCTTTCACTTATGAGCAGTGCTATCCCTCCACCAGTCCTCTCAGATCTTTCAACCCTTAATAATCTGAAGCCCTTAGGATAAGCTGTGACACTATTTATGTCCTCACTCAACTTAGTCTCTGTAATTGCTACTATATCTGCCTTACTGTTTTGAATCCTATCTTTTAATTCTACTGCCATACCAGCTAATCCATCAGCATTTGTGTATAACAATCTTAATGAGGCCCCATCCCCTGATCTTCTGTCATTATCTTCTTTATCTCCCCTTTGTCCTGAAGAACTCTGAAATAAAAATATTTCTTCTCTTCTTCATTTCTTTCCTCATTTAACCTTCTTGCCTCTTGCAACTAGTTTTTTATCTTTCCCATCTCTTCCTGTGTTCTGTATCGTCTAATGAACACTTCTTTGAATTCTTGAAGTTCTTTTAGACTTTTTTTTCCAACAATATATCCCTACATGTTTCCCCTCTCTCAAAGGTTACTTTTGTTGGTCTCGGCTTTCCTTCCCTCATATATTTGCCTAGTTGGTGAATGTTTACAATATTCTCAGGACCACAAACTACTTCAAGCTTTCTTATCAGGTCTACAACCCTAGCTTTATTTTCTTCAAGTCTCCCCTGCCATGTTGGCTCCTGGGATTCGCTTATGCCTGAGATTACCACTGTCTTCTCTTTATCAAGTGCCTGTATAATCAGTGGATTTGCCCTTTCCATCACAACATCTTTAATTTTTTCGATTACTGTCTCTTTATAGTCAACTGTTTGTATGTTTTCCAGTGCCACCACCTTTACAGCCTCTTTTACTGCCACATTCCCCTTTAGTGCATCAGCAAAGGAAGTTTTCAAGGCATCATGTTCCATATTCAGTTCCTGGAACTCTTTTCTAAACTGTTCAATGTTTTCCTTAATTTTGACATTCCAAGCTGCAATCTCATCTCTCTCAGAAGAGAGCAGTGAACTAACATCTAATTCATTTAGGTTGTCAGTCAGCTGTTTGTTTTTATCCTCTTGTTTAGAAATTCTGGTTTCTAGTCCACTCTTTTCCCCTTCCAGCATTTTTATTCGCTTTTCTAGCTCCTTTCTCTCCTGCCCTTGTGCTTTATTTGCTTCCTCCAAAAGTCTTATTTCCTCTCTGAGTGTTTCATTCTCTTTCATTTCTCAATCCATATTTCGAATTTTATCATCAAGGCTTATAACCATTGCCTGTAAATCCTAGATTTTCTGTTTTAGTCTCCTAATAGCTACAACACCCTCCTCCCGACCCATGGGTGGGAGAGGTTTGGGACAGAGATGGCCTCATTTTTATGTTTTCCCTTTCACAGAATATAGAAAGAAGAAGAGAATGAGAAAAAAAGAGAGAAAAACTTTTATTTAAGCTTCACACAGAATTTTTATATCTTCATATAAGTGCAATTTAGTGATTCAATTTATCTCTTTTCTGGTAACACACATCTTAACTTAAAAATTGACTAAGGTAATTTGAGGATAAAAAAAAATGCTAACAAAAACAAAAGAAAAAGTCAACTTGAAGGAAAATTCGAATTTGTATCTGAGGAAACACTTCCTGTTTCTGCTGTATATTCTTCTTAACTTATAAACTCACTTGCTAACCAATATATGTTATCACAGGATCAGACTTTACATTTAACTCAATATACATACAAAATAAAAAATAGTAAAAGAGAAAGCTAAAAGAAAAGAAAAAAAATGAAGAAAATAAGACAGCTGTGTTACTAGGCAACTTAACTCAGTACTGTTGACAGGTGTATTTTTGGTATTTATTTAATTATTAAATTATTTCATGTATCAAACTAACTATAAAGTTAATATAAATGGGAAGGATGCTGATTTTAGCTATATATAGGATCAGGTAAACGGCTTAAGAGCTCTCCCAATTTACACAAAAAATTAGGTAATGTGATGTGATGGCTTCACCTATGGCAACTCTTCTAAATTTCCTTCAAGGCAGAACAGGACAGCTTCATCTCTTTCCCCTCACGAAAAATGTTCTCAATTTTTTCCTTTAATATTTTGGACAGTCCCGTCATACAACAAATATAAGTTTTTTACTCACAATACTCTGCAGGATTTCTTATTTAGGGAAATTATGTTAAAGTTTTGCACTAACCACTTAGTCACTCAAAAACACAAGGAAAAATTTTAGAGACACTGTAATAATAATAATAATAATAATAATAATAATAATAATAATAATAATAATAATAATAATAATAATAATAATAATAGTAGTAGTAGTAATTACTAATATTATTATTATTATTATTATTATTATTATTATTATTATTATTATTATTATTATTATTATTATTATTATTATTATTATTATTATTATTATTATTATCATAAAAGTGTTTACTTAAATAATGCACCCGGGGACCGAAATTATACAAGTTGACAATGATATAGATACATTATAGCTATATTACTGAACAGTTTTATGAATATATTACTCGGTGTTCGTGATCCCAATGATAATAAGGATAAATGCAGTAACTGATGTCAGTAGATAAGAATACAGAGGAAGCTAAATTATGAGAAATGTAAAACAAAGATGAAACGGAGTTTAATGTGTTTTATTACCTAATTATAATTACCTAATTGTGCTTGCGGGTAAGAGCTTCATTCTCGTACCTCCCCGTCTCCTGGTCGGTTCCATTTTTGTACTTAGTGATACTTATCATACTTGTCCTTAAAACTATGGATTGAGTTAGCATTAACTACCTCCTCGCTAAGCCAATTCCAATCATCAACTACTCTTACACTAAAAAAGTACTTCCTTACTTCCTGGAAAGATAATTTTTAACGAAGCTACAAACTATGACTTTTAGTTCTAGTGCCAGCCATATCAAAATATGGATCCCTATTCACTCTGTCATTACCAAGAAGGAATTTCAAAACGTCACCATATCCTCCCTCATTCTTCTAGGTTCAAGTGATGGTAAGTCTAATTCTCTCAGCCTCTCCTCATAACTGCGTGCGCGCGTGTCTGTGTGTGTGTGTGTGTGTGGTGTGTGTGTGTGTGTGTGTGTGTGTGTGTGTGTGTGTGTGTGTGTATAGAGTAGAGTATTCTGAGCATTGTCTGCCTCTGTTTTTTCAGGGTTTCTACAATCTCTTGTAATATGGCAGCTAGGAGGTAATACAAGAGCTCCTTCTGTGAGGAATATGTAAAATAATGGTTCATTTCACTGTCTGATAAGGTTGTTGTAAAGGGTCAATGTCAAAAAGCACTTGGAAATGATTTCTTAAGGCCCACAAAACTGAAATATCGCTTTGTAAGGACTTCTTCTGAATATCTGGCTAAAGATGTAAATTTCTTCAAGCGTCATGAAAATAATTTGCAGCATCTAAAACTGGATCAAGTGGGTCATTTCAAGCGCAGAGTAGGAGTGATGTTACCCAAGTGCTTTTCCACGGACGATTGATTGAATTTTAGACCATATATGTATATATATATATATATATATATATATATATATATATATATATATATATATATATATATATATATATATATATATATATTTATATATATATATATATATATATATATATATATATATATATATATATATATATATATATATATATATATATATATATATACATACATATATATATATATATATATATATATATATATATATATATATATATATATATATATATATATATATATATACATACATATATATATATATATATATATATATATATATATATATATATATATATATATATATATATATATA
>JAXCGZ010007923.1:25000-32500 GCA_037179515.1 Halocaridina rubra | reverse complement strand
ATATATATATATATTTATATATATATATATATATATATATATATATATATATATATATATATATATATATATATATATATATATATATATATATATATATACACATATATATATATATATATATATATATATATATATATATATATATATATATATATATATATATATATATATATATATATATATATCTATATATATATATATATATATATATATATATATATATATATATATATATATATATATATATATATATATATATATATATATATATATATATATATATATATATATATATATATATATATATATATATATATATATATATATATATATATATATATATATATATATATATATATATATATATATATATATATATATATATATATATATATATATATTTATACACACATTTATATACACTCAAGGTTTATATATACGTTGATGAAGGTAGATGCCCATAAAGCTACAGGTCCTGAAGATATATTCCTTATATACTTTAGAAATGAGCTAAGTCAATATAGATGGCACTATACATCATATTTAAAAGTAGCTGGAATCTGGGGAGATTCCAAGATGATGGAAAAAAGCGTACATGGTACCTATCTTTAAAAAAAGGTATGAGGTATATAGCTCTAACCAAGGAAATATGTCTTATTATCCCTTCACATTTGACAAGTCGCAATACTCCTCATCTCTTATTTTCTCTGTATTCTTCGTGCCCAGGCCCATTGAGGGTAGATTTTTTTTTTCTGCTTATCATGGTGTCATAATCACAAAAAAAAATAATAATAATAAATGGATGCACATCTCACGACTAAAAAAAAAATTCTGTATATGAGAGCGCATGGGTTAAACTCCCACTGACGTAGTGGGTTGGCCCATGGCAACAGCCGCTAAATAGGACTGTCCAGGTCAGTTCGATGTTAAGTCTTCCTTCAGCAATAGTTCTTTTTCTATGCCTACATCAACACCGAATATTCTTGGATATTCGTTACACATCTCTTACTATCCCCATCACATCTCACAAGTCACAATACTTGCCATCTCTGTTGCTATTTTGGTTTTTATCGTGCCTATGATCGATGAAGTCAGATTTATTTACTTACATATTTTGCCCGTCCAGCTGTCGCGATCATAAAAGAAAATAAAAACTTGTTCCTTCGACTCTGTCTCTCAATGGCTCCCTTTGCTCGTGCATGTAAGCTGTCAGACGTAAGACGAATCTAAGTAATAAATATAAAATGATAAAAATTTGCCTAAATATATGCATATATAACACAACGCTTAGAAAATGAATATGTCTGTAGGAAAAGGTACTGAGAAGTTATATATAATGAATGTTTTGACATTGAAAATATTGTCGTATGATAGCGAACTTGGTGAGAAGATGGGGATGACAATGAATTATAATTTTAAGATATATAATGAAAACCGAATTTTTCATCGAAAATTAATTTTTTTTATAGAGATGGTGCCAATAAACATTTTATAAAGTTTTCATCAAAATTAACATGTTTAAATAATGCTTCACAAGATCTACTAACAACAGCCTTGCTACAACCCTTGCTATTCTATATATGCTGCAAAAGCATAAATATTTTCTTTCAGGGTACCTATTGTTATTTTCAGTGATCAATTACCTTGAAATTCCACGATGAATAATTAAAGACTGGCCTGTTGGTAAGTCAGACTGTTGCAGTTTGATATAAAAGAATTTTACTATGTTGCTGGGAAGTGATAAAGTAGCCGATGCCCATATATGGTGATGATGCCGATTATATCGACCCTGTATCGAGTGTTACTATTACTACTTTATTATTAATATTAAATAGTTAACATTTTTAGTACAGTATTATTATTGTTATTATAAGTGTATATGTATCTGTTGACTCAAGATAATCTTCATTTTCTAGGAATGCTATATTTCTTTTCACTATTTATTACCCTTACTTATTAGTTCAATTACATGTCTACTTATAACTGTACTTTTAGATTTGTAAAAGAATAGCCATTGCCACATGGAAATAAATGTTTGTTTGTTTGCTACGAGAGCCATGGGTAGGAGGATAGGCCATGGAACTGACATTACTGGACTACTTGCAGAGCTTTAGTCGGCCGAGGACAAGGTCAATAAAGGTCCCTTAACTTCCCCCTCCCCCTCTTGAAACCAAAAGTCATGGTGAGAGACTAACCCCCTTTACCCACTCACTTCAGGCATGATTCGCTTGATCCACAAGAGACTGAGATAAAAGGAGTAGCAAGAACACGTTGATGTAGTTCTGTAAAGAAACCTTATCCCTTGCTGGTTACCAGCATATACTTCTCTTATTTTTTTTTCTATCCCTTATTTTTGTTCATGAATTTGTTTTCCATTTGTGATTTAATTTTTTTTTTTTCATTCTTATCTCCCATTTACCCTTCCTTCCAGGTGTTCCCTAAGGGGTTAAAAGGGTGCTCGCGGTGCCATCAACTCTCCCTTCTTCACTGAAATCCTATCTAAACTTTCCTCTTCCCCCACAAGTAATGGCATTTAATCAACACATATAATAAAGGAGACTACTAACCCTGTTGAAAATATCTTGAAGCTTTACTTCTATTTGCAAATAAGACATGACCTCAGTTCCCAGATCACTCAACTATGGGCCCACCATGGCCCGTCCACCCCCCGGTAGATACAACTAACGAACGAACGGAGAAACAGGGATGGGTAAAAGCATGTGGAGTGAAGGCTAAGAGTGAAAGGGAGACAGAGAGGGTGAATGACCGGGAGTGGTGTGGTGGGTGGCGTCGCTCTCTATTGTAACGGGAACAATGGAGGGACCTCCAGTGGGGCCAAGTAAGAAGGTATTTCCGAGATGAGGCAAACAAGCAAACAAACAAACATTTATTTCCATTTTTGTAAAATGGTTATTCTTCTAAAAGTAAAAGTAACTTATAAGTAGACATGTAATTGAACTAATAAGTAAGAGGGTAATACATACAGTTAAATTAAATGTAGCTTTCCTAGAAAATAATAAGGCTGTGATAAAAATGTTAACAATAATATCAATAATAAAGTAGTAATAATAACACTCGATACTGTATCGTTATTTTCGGCATCGTCACCATATTTGTTTTCCTTACAATGAGAATAATTAGTTCTTAACTAAGAGAACAGAGAAGTCGATATCAATTTACATATAGAGAGGATATTGTTAAGGGAAATTGCATTAAATCATTAAGTTAGTTTATGTTTGAGCAGCAACTATTTGTCCAAAAGAAAACTATATAGTTTGCCTTTAAAAGCTGTGAAGGAGGATGCATATTTAAGATGCTCTGGAATTTTGTTCCAGAGTGTTGACAGTTTAATAATGATCATCTCTGAATCTGCTTCTGTGTTTGTTCTCTGAATAAGAAGCTCACTGCTCTGTCTTGTGTTGGTTCCCCTTATATCCCTGACTGTTTTTTTAATGAAATAGCAATCTAGGATAATGATGGTCCAAAATTTTGTATACAAATACATAAAAAGCATAAGCGACCTTGATTTCTGCCCGCAGCCCCCCAAGTTTATTGAGAGCTGGTGTGATGTGGTCATATTTTCTTATTCCTCCCAGGGCAACTCGAGCTGCAAAATTAATAAGCTTCTGTATTCTGTTTATCTGAGTCTTAGTGGTAGCTCCCCAAACAGTTGTGCAGTAATTAATGTGACTTTGGACTAGAGATTCAACAACAGTTACTCGAGTGGTAGTCTCAAAATTATCTTTTATACATGATAAGTACATTAATGCTCCTGTAGTCTTTTTGTATATTTTATCTATGTGGGAATCAAACAACATGTAGTTATCAAAGTGAATTCCTAGGTTTTTTACTGTTTTGCCAGGTGTAATAATATTGCCACAGAAATTAATTGTTGTGTTTTCTAGAATTTGTGCTATATGGAACATGCATTGTGTTTTACTTTTATTCATTAACAGCCCAATTTCTTGAAAATAGTTTTCAATTTTTGACAGAGTCTTTTCTGCTTTTAAGGTTAGCTCTGGGAGATTATTAATATCACCACTAAGGAGTAGCTGAGTGTCATCTGCATATTTTGCGACTAGACAATCAGAAATGAAAGAAGATAGATCATTTATGTCAACTGAGAAGAGGATAGGACCAAGTACAGATTCCTGTGGAACACCAAATGATAAAATTTTTGGCTTAGGGATAATGTTGTTATGACATATAGACTGTTTGTGATTAGTTAGTTACTCTCTAAACCAGCTTGGATCAATATTTAGGTTAGTACATTTACTTATAAGCATTTCATGGTTTACACTGTCGAAGGCTTTTGATAAGTCGAATAATACAGGCAGAGATATTTTTTTCATATCTATATTATTATAGATACTATTCGCAACTTTGAGCACTGCAGTTTCCATCGAGAGTTTCGGTCTGAAACCATGTTGGTTAATAGATAATAGTCTATTTGACTCTAAATATGACATAAGTTGGCATGCAACAATTTTTTTCTAATATCTTAGAGAAAATGGGTAGCAGGGAAATGTATCTTAGGCTCTTTATGGTAAGAATTAGGGTAGCACAATCTATATGATTTATCTTGAAGTACTCTCTTGTGTTTATAACGGAAGAATTGATAGTTAAGTAATTACTATTCTCAGAGTTGATATTCTCTTGTGTTTTCTCATATGTATTTTTGCTAATGTTAGCAAAATAGTTATTAAAATTTTCCGCTTTGTCTTTCAACTCCGTAATAGTTTCATAACTCTCTGAGGTAGTCTTTTCATTTGGTATCATGCTTCTTGTCACTTTCCATATTGCTGCTGTATCATGTCTAGAATCATTAAATGTTTTTTTGTAAAAATCCCTTTTACTTACATTGATGAGAGATCTGACACGTTTCTTTTCTGTTTTATAAAGTTCTCGGAGAGTCATATCATATCTATTCATTTTTAGCTCTTTTTGCATTAGATTTCTGATTTGCACTGCCTATTTGATGTCATTAGTTAGCCAGGGGGCTGAAGGGTGGGTTATTTTTCTTGTTACAATGGTCCACAACTATCTAAGCATTCACGGAAGACTTTTTTAGAATCTCAACCTGCAAATCGACTTTATCTGTGTTTATAATTCTATTAAGTACATTTGTGTTGTTGATTAATGCTTCACAAAAGATATCAGGGGAGTAATTCTTTAGACACCGTAATGTCTTGAAGAGAGGCTTCCTTTTGGGCTTGTTTATGTTTAGCAAAGCAATGTTCAGCTCGTGATCTGCAATTGGGCAGGGAACTACACCCCAATAGGGTATACTTTCCACTTTATTTGTTATTATCAGATCTATTAGAGGCCTAGAATTAGGGGTTATGCTGGTCAGCTTTGTCACTATTTGTGTTAACTTCACTGTGTTGATCACCCTTTTCATATTGTTATCTGCTGAGAGCAAGTCATCATTAAAGTCACCAAGTATGTATACGGGTTTATGGTGAACACAGATATTTCTGAATGTTTCTAGCAGATGACTGAATGACCTGGAAGGTGCTTTAGGATGACGGTAAATACACCCTACAATGAAAGATGGAAGTTTCTGATACTGCACAGTGATCCATAAATCTTCAAACTCTTCAGTTTTTTCTAGACCTGTGGTTATTTCTGATGCACTAAGATAATTTTTAACAGAAATACAGACCCCACCCCCTTGGCCATGGTCATTGCAAAATATTTTAAACTCTGGGATATTCACATATTTATTTTCAGTTGTAGGAGGAAGCCAAATTTCACTTACACAGAGTGTGTCTATGTTGTAGTCTTTTGTTAGCATTATTATTTCCTTAAAATAAGCGAGATGGGACTGAGCGCTCACATGTACTAATGTTACATTCTTACCATGTTTCATCAGGGTGGTATCCATAGTCATAGTTGTAGTTTGTTCTTGGATTTGTCCATGATTTGGTTCGACTGTGTGATTCTGCTGGGAATTCATCATTATAGTGTGTTCTTGGGTTAGCCCATGGATTCTGGTGTCTGTACCTGCCGTTGGATGGGTAACGATGATTTGAGTCTGTGCCATGGTATGGTTGGGTCTTCCCAAAGTTTGTATGCCCAGGTGAATGTCTAGGGTTGTAAGAGCCATCTCTCCAGAAGTCTCTTGTGCATGGACGGCGATAAGAGAGGTTTGTATTGTGTCTCTTTCTGTAGTCTTGCAGATAGGGGATTGTTTCATAAGCTCTTTGCTGTTTATTCTGGTATGACTGTAGTTTGGGATATTTTGTAGATAACCCAGGTTGTGTCCTTTGTTTGCCCCTGCAAAATGGCTGGACAATTGTGCCTGTAGGCCATTGATTCAGTTTGTAAGCCACATAATCAAATCCTTTCGATATCGTTATTGCGAAGGAGACCCAATTTGGATTGCAAGAAAGCTCCTTAATCAAGACTCCTTCAGAGGAAATTCCTTGATTTGTCAATATATTATGTATCTCTCTCTCAAAGGGGTTGCCAAGAATGCGAATATATATTTGAGCTGTAACCCTTGCACTTGCATTATTGGGTAACTGTGGCTGTGGGGGAGAGGACTTCAATGGAATGTTTGGATTAGAGACTGCTTCTATTTTGTCTTTTCTGTTTTCTTCACTGTGTTGCAGCCTATTGCTGGGTTGGTTATTTGTGCTGGATGGTGTAATGTGGAGATGGGGTCTATATCTTCTACTATGTTTTGCAATCTTTTACCAGATTGGTTAGTTGTGCTGGGAAGAATCTTGTTCTGATTAGTGCCTGTTGTTGTTTTGTTAGGAGTAGTGGGGAAGGACGCTGCTGTTTCTTCACTATTTTGTAACCTGTTGCTGAGTTGATTATTCATGCTAGATGGTGTATTCAGGTTGTCTTGTTGGCTATCACTTTTATTTGGATCTACCTCATCTTCACTACCACTGTCACATTCGTCTTTCAATGCACTGAAGGAATTGAGAGTAGAGACAATAAACCTAGTTTACAAAACCTGAGGGTTGTTGATAGAAGGGCCATCATTGTTGTAAGGTGACAGCACTGAATTGAGAGGTGGAGATGTTTCTACTGTAACAGCAGTTTAAACCTAGAATTATCTCTTATAAGCAGGACAATGTCTGATTCTAGCAATCCCACCTTGTGTTGTAAGGCATTCACCTCTTCAGCATCTGCTTCCAAAATTCTCACCTTATCTGCAAGACTTTCTATCATTCTATTTAGGTCTCCTAGGTCGTGTGTTTTTTTTCAAACTCTATAGATTTTACAACCGAAGTTTGAGATTGACAGTGTTTGTCAAGTTCACCATTCATTGATATATACAGGACCCTTGCGCTAAAAGTGATTATATTTGTAATTATGTCTTATTTTGCTTGTTTTTTTATGATGCGTTTACCACTGTGTTGTGGAAAGAGTTCCACTATCTTTGAAAGCAATAGTTGACTTATTTTGTACAAAGTGTCTTTTCTGATTTTTTTCCAATTCCCTTCCGATGTCAGCACATGAATATTCGAGCATTCTGTC
>JAXCGZ010007923.1:15000-20000 GCA_037179515.1 Halocaridina rubra | reverse complement strand
ATATATATATATATATATATATATATATATATATATATATATATATATACATATATATATATACATATATATATATATATATATATATATATATATATATATATATATATATATATATATATATATAAATTTTTTTTCATGCATTTTTGTTTATCTGTGTATGTATGTATGTATGTATGAACTGCATATTTCGGCGGATAATGCGAAATTCAGATAAGGCGGCCCCCAAATTTCAGTCTGACTTTCATGGTTTTAGCTGATATCGGTGGTATAAGACGACCCCTAAACTACCAAACCATCTGTGGTAAACTTTAGGTCATTGAGAACCAAACAACTGAGACGCTGATATACCAGTATAATGAATTACATACCGTGTTGGCTGAGCTGGTGTGTATGGCTGGTAGGTGGGTGAAGCACCATTACGAAACGATTCACGAGTCAGTCTATTGCTAGCTTCTCTTCTAACCAGTTTATATGTTTTTTTTAGCAAATTGTTATCATGGAGTCACCAGCAAAACGAAGAAAGTATGAGCCAAGTTTTAAGTTAAAAGTCCTTGAAGTGGCCAAGGAATCTGCCAACTGTTCTGCTGCAAGGACATTCGATATTATTGAGAGGATGGTAAGAAACTGGAGAGAGAATGAAGATGTTTTAAGAAAAATGCCAAAGAAAAAATTTCGAAATTAAGAGGAGTCATTCGCTGCCCAGAGTTGGAAGATCCCATTGCAAAATGGGTA
The DNA here is from genome assembly GCA_037179515.1 of Halocaridina rubra. Classification (NCBI taxonomy): domain Eukaryota; kingdom Metazoa; phylum Arthropoda; class Malacostraca; order Decapoda; family Atyidae; genus Halocaridina; species Halocaridina rubra. The sequence goes on along the minus strand of JAXCGZ010007923.1, from coordinate 19,265 downwards.
GTCGAACAGAGGCAGGATTGCTACATTGTCACAAGAAATATGATCAGAGTACATGCACTGAAGTGGGCAAGGTCAAACCCAGAACATAGTAGAGATTTTATAGGTACAGTATGCTTACTGCAACCGTTTCATGAACTAGGAAATCTGGTAATGGTACAAAAAAAAAAATACTTAAAAAGTACCAAAAGATCTCGATCATAAAGTTATCGGTTTTCAGCAGTATGTTATACATCTTAGTCAGAAACACCAGTTTCCATTGTCAAATACTGGAAATGTGGACGAAACACCCATGGATTTCGACATGATAGGCAATAAAACGATGGAATCTAATGGTGTAAAAACTGTGCAAGTCAGAAGAACAGTCCATGAAAAGACCAGATTTACGGTGGTGTTATCAAGCATGGCCAATGGTATGAAGTTAAAACACATGGTCATCTTCACGCGCACAAGAAAGCCTAAAATAAAATGCCCACAAGGCGTTTTTGTACATTTTCGATCTAGTAGCTTAAAATTTTTTATAGGGTGGTATTCTGAGCAAAATTTTAAGGTCAATGTTTTTTGTAGATGGCGCACAAGGCTACCACTTTTTTTTTTTTTTTTTTTAATGATTCAAGTGTCGTCTTATCCGCCGAAATATACGGTAAGTATGTATGTATCGGATGTAATAAAGGCAGTCTTCAATTTACGAGCATAAAATATGAATTATTCTATAGATTATTCCCAGGTAACCACTCACACAAAGCTTGATGTATTCAGTGAAAACTGTATTATGGGATACATAAAAGGGACAAGTGAGATCTAACCTAGTAAGGAAAAATGCGTAATAGTAGCCCTGTTGTGAACAAAGGTGTGTAGTGCTAGCTCTAGAAATATAAATATAAGAAATTATACTATTACTGCACAATGAGAGAAACGCCAGCGGTCAAAGCAGGACTTTTAGCTGAAAAGTAATGTTTCGAATGGGCTAAAAAGTCTCAGTATGGTATGAATAGACAACACGGTATTGAAAGCGGAAAATAAAGAAAAAAAGTCAAATCATCATTGTTGACAGTATTCTGGAGTTTGTGGAGAGTGTGAGCTAATCCGGGTATGATATGTTGCCGGTGCAACTTGCCTTTTTTTTTTTTTGCTACTAGTCCCCATTCAAATGGGGGTGGACACAGACAGGTTGAAGCTGTGGAATTAAGGCTGGATGGATTCCCTAACGCCTCGAGGAAGATTCGAACATGGATTTGTCACTTCCCGAGTCTAGTGCTGTAGCTACTGCTCTATTATACTGAGGAACAACGTAAAAGAATCGCGGTCGCAGTGGCATTGATAGAGTAGCTCTTTGTATGACATGGGAAATATTTATACAGCAAAACTTTAGGTTAATTTTATTATATTATTTGTATTCTACTGTATTGTGTATTGAGTGTTGAAAACAAACGCAAAATAACTATCTTCTTTATAGACGGTTATTTACTCTCCAATACAAGGCTGAGAGCCTCATTCCTTGCTGCCACTGAATTGATAACACAATGAGTATTGTGATGTTAAGCAGGATATGTGGTTGGGAGCTTCCGTTGCTCTATGAGTTTAGTCGTAGGCTGCCATACCAAACCAACTGATTTTGAGCCCTCTCCGCGGGCATGGAAAGGAAAGAATAGTTGTGGCGTCTATCGTATCTTATCCTCTGCCAACTCAACAGATATGATTAATACTTCAGTGTATACGGTAGTCGTTGATGGCATTGAGTAGCACCTTCAGCACAAGCTTGAGAATATTCATATGCTTGTCTTATACCTCTGGAAGAAAAAAATATAGAGTGCTCCAGCTTGGTCTCCTCGTATGGCAACATTTGGAGGATTTGAATGTGAATGAAAGAATCGAGAAAAATACAATCATGATTTCAAGGCAGATTTTCTAAATGCTAAGAAAATCATCAAAATTCACCCTTTGGTGACTCAGTGGAGATAGAGCATACCTTTTCCTTAGGAGATCTCGAAATCAACACACAATGGAGGTTTATTTATTCATATAGTTATATATTCGTTAATTTTTATTAATATATTTGCTTATTCATTTATTAATTTTATTTATTAATATATTTCTATATTTCTATAATGAAGCCCAACATCATGAAAATACTATTCAATATTAATCATATATTTTGGTGTACTTATTGAACTTACTGAATTAACAGGGTCTATCTCACCAAGAATGCCACATCCTTCTCCCACTCCACAAACTGAACTTGTGAATAGAATTTGTACAAGGTACCTTCGGAGCCTGAATTCGGGACCTCCTTGGTGAAATCTAGGAGCTACACTTGCTCTTCCAGCATCATTTTGGAGCAAAGGGAGAGGGCAAATAAGTGCCTCAACAGTAGCCCCTGTCAACCAACATGCTCAGAACGTATAGTATTAGATGTGTGAAAGGTCATTTGCCACTCGTTTGGGACTTTTATATGAGAAACAATTCTCATCCATAAGCTCTAATGAAAAATAATATCCCAAAATTAGGAAAACTTCAAGTTATTTCTGGAGTGATAATGTAAACAAATTTTCAAGGTTAATTAATACATCTCACCCATGGCTGCATTTCTTCATGATCCTTGATAGTATTTATCATTTTTCACACGAGTCTGTCATGATAATACCATAATTGGAGTAATACAAGGTATTCAATAGTTTGCCTCTCTAAGATACTAATAATGTTCATTGTATATGGAACACCAGTGGAAAGGTAGTATGGTATATGTCCTTTGATTAATCATTGCTAACAGATTTGGGAATTAAAGTTACTATTTATCAAAACTGATTGTACTGTGGCAGTTCTTCGTATCTCTTGCAAGCCTGTTGTCCAATTGGATATAATAGCCTCTCATTAGACCTTAATTATTGTATTAATAAACAAACAAACAAAGAAACATTTATTTCCATTCTTGTACAATTGTTGTTATTCTTAAAAATAATAGTAACTTATAAGTAAACATGCAATTGAACTAATAAGTAAGAGGGTAATACATGCAGTTAAATTATATGTAGATTTCATAGAAAATAGTAATGATGTAATAAAAATGTTAACAATAATGTTAAATTAATATAGTAATAATAACACTAGATACAGTATCGTTATTATCGGCATCATTACCATGTTAGTTTTCCTTTCAATGAGGATAATTAGTTCTTAACTTTAAGAACAGAGAAGTCGATATCAGTTTACATATAGAGAGGTTAGTGTTAATGGAAATTGTATTAAATCATTAAGTTTAGTTTATGTGTGAGCAGCAACTATTTGTCCAAAAGAAAACTATAAAGTTTGCCTTTGAAAGCTGTGAAGGAGGACGCATTTTTGAGATGCTCTGGAATGTTGTTCCAGAGTGTTTCCCCTTTAATAGTGATCATCTTTGAACCTGCCTCTGTGTTTGTTCTCTGAATAGAGAGCTCACTGCTCTGTCTTGTGTTGGTTCCCCTTATATCCCTGACTGTTTTTAAATCAAATAGCCAGCTAGGATAATGCTGAAATGAGAACCTTTGTAATGCACGAAAAAAAAAATTATTTGCCTGAGCAATGGTATTTTAAAAACTTTTTATTTAAGCATTTATTTAACTATTATTTACATTTGAATACAGAACACACTATAATGGAGGGCAACAAACAATATATTTTTGTGATAACATACATATTATTAGATGGCTATATAAATTTTGATCAAGCAAAATAGTTCATGAGTATGAACATGCAGCTATTTAAATAAATTTATTATTCTTATATATTTCAGAGCTATTAACCCGATAATAGCCATCTTTTGAGTTGCTTGTGTGGTGTATATTAAAATCAAATAAGTATATATACAATTTATATGAAGATAAGAAAATTGAGTCTTTAATGATTGCACTTTATATAATTGAAGTAGTGCATATAAAGCTTTTTAGATTAGATGTGGTTCAGTCATTTAAGCTAATGACCCCGTATTCAATCATTTCATCAAACATGCTGAGCATCCTTAGACGCAGGAGAGGATATTTGTCTATATTCTCTATATTCTGCTCTTTTAAGTTATTCATGAACCACTCCATCTCACCCTTTTCTATTTTGGATAACTCTGGTACTTCTCCTTCATTAACTACTAAAGGAAGCACCATCATTCCCATCAGCAGCCCATAAATATTCTTCCTATGGTATTCTTGTCGAAGACCCTCTTGGTCAAATGGAACTTCCGTCTTGGCTGCTTTAAGGACCTTCACAATAGATGAATGGTACAAAGTGATATATGTGTC
>JAXCGZ010007923.1:0-2500 GCA_037179515.1 Halocaridina rubra | reverse complement strand
TTTCTTATCTATATGTATGTTTGTATGTTTATATGTATTTTGTGTATATAAGAATAACTTTTTACATGTATATGATTACCTAATTGTGATTACCTAATTGTGTTTACGGGAAAGAGCCCAAAGCTCGTATCTTCCCGTCTCCTGATCGGTTCCATTTTTAGACTTAGTGATACTTATCGTACCTGTCCTTAAAACTATGGATTGAGATAGCATTAACTACCTCCTCGCTTAGCGAATTCCAATTATCAACTACTCTTACACTGAAAAAGTATTTCCTTACATCCTGCAAACAAGTTTTCTTACGAAGCTTCAAACTATGACCTCTAGTTCTAGAGCCAGCCATATCGAAATATCGATCCCTATCCACTCTATCATAACCATGAAGGAATTTAAAGACTGTCACCATATCCCCCCTTACTCTTCTAGCTTCGAGTGATGGCAAGTCTAATTCCCTCAGCCTCTCATCATAACCGAGATTGCGTATTTCTGGCACCAGTTTCGTGGCATGTCTTTGAACTTTTTCAAGCTTAGCTATGTGCTTTTTCAAGTGCGGATTCCAAAAGGGGGCTGCATATTCGAGTTTTGGCCTCACATAGGTTACATAAATATTTCTGAACATTTCCTTGTCCATGTGCCTGAAGGCTACCCTTACATTTGATAAGAATGTATATGCTGCCCTTACTACGCCATTTATATGTATTTCTGGAGACAAATCTGCCAGTATGTTTACTCCTAGATCTCTCTCATTTTCTGTCTCTTGAAGTTGTACTCCAGCCACCGAGTAGTCAAGCTTGGGCCTTCTTGCACTTGTACCCATTCTCATTACCTTACATTTTGAGGTATTGAATTTCATTAGCCACTTTTCTGACCACTCATGCAGATTATTTAGATCCTCCTGAAGTTCTCTACCATTGTTCTCGTTTTTTACTTTCTTCACAATCTTTGCATCATCTGCAAACATATTCATGAATGAATTTACAGACTCTGGTAGGTCATTTACATATACAAGGAACAAAAGTGGCCCTAAAACTGAACCCTGTGGAACTCCACTACTAACTCTTCTCCATTCAGACACTGAGTGTCTTACTCTAACCCTCTGTTCCCTTCCTTCTAAGTAAGTTTTTATCCATTCCAAGACATTTCCACCTATTCTAGCCATTGATTGCAGCTTCCTAATAAGTCTCCCATGTGGAACAGTGTCAAACGCTTTCTGGAAGTCTAGGAATATGCAATCTGCCCAGCCCTCTCTTTCCTGTAAGATTTGGCTTACCTCATCATAAAATTCTAATAAGTTTGTTACTGTTGATCTTCCTTCTCTGAAGCCATGTTGCCTCACTGACAAAAAGTTGAAGGATTCCAAGTGAAGAGAGATATGTTTCCTTAGTAGTTTCTCCATAACTTTGCAAACTATGCTGGTCAAGGAAACTGGTCTATAGTTCAGAGCCGTATCCCTCCTTCCCTTTTTGAAGATAGGTATCACATTTGCTTGTTTCCAGCATCTTGGAATCTCCCCCGACTCCAGTGACTCCTTAAATATGATACTTAGTGCCACTGATATTGTGTTTGCGCATTTTTTAAGCACATGAGGGGATATGTCATCAGGACCTGTAGCTTTATGAACATCTAAATCCATCAGCGCTTTGCATACCTCTGTGGCTGTAAGGTTGATGTTCTCTAATACCGGCCCTTGAGCTTCTATCACTGCAATCTGAGGGGGTGGGGTATTTTCTACTGTAAATACTGACTGAAACTCCTTGTTCAATTCTTTGCAGATCTCTTCGTCCGTCTCAGTGATGCTTCCATCCGCTCTCTTTAGCCTTATAACCTGTTCTTTTACCTTCAGTTTTCCTCTGATAAAGCTGTGGAAAAGCTTGGGATTTTCTTTAGCCTTCCTGGTGATGTCCCTCTCATAATCTCTCTCTGCCTCTCTCCTTTTACTTAGGTAGTCATTTCTTGCTCTTTTGTAGGTTTGCCAGGCATTTATGTGTTTTCTCCTCCTATACCTTTTCCAGCATTTGTCTCTCCACTCCTTAGCTCTTTTACACCCATTATCGAACCATTTCTCTCTGGAATGAATTACACCTACTTTGGTGACAGGTATGCAGCAATCTACTATCTTCCCATATTTCTCACAAAAGATGTCATACATTTCTTGTACAGATTTGTTGTAAAATAAGGTTCTCCAGTCAATAACTGCAAAAAGCTCATTCATTTTGATGTAATCTCCTTTCGGATAGTTTCTCCTCATGTCCTCAGTGCCTCTACTCTCAGGAAGAATGTCTTCAATGATATACTCCATCAACAACACACAGTGGTCACTCTTTCCAATTGGTGGTTCATACTCAATATTTTCAATAGCCAACACATTATCTGTGAACACTAGATCAAGTAGTGATGGCTCATCCCCACCCCTGGCTCTTGTTGGTTCCATTACATGTTGGTGTAGGAAATTCCCTTGTACGCAATCTAGGAATCTTGCCCAAATGAGTCCTCACCACTG
>JAXCGZ010007922.1:52500-76580 GCA_037179515.1 Halocaridina rubra | reverse complement strand
AGAAGAGAGAGAGAGAGAGAGAGAGAGAGAGAGAGAGAGAGAGAGAGAGAGAGAGAGAGAGAGAGAGAGAGAGAGAGAGAGAGAGAGAGAGAGAGAGAGAGAGAGAGAGAGAGAGAGAAATTACTACTTTCTCATAGTATTATTTCAAGATGAGATCTGAGAAGCTTGTTTGAAGAGCTTTGTATTATTCACAATAATCAGAGAAACAGCTCCTGACAGTAACAATTCTCAGTTCTTGATGTTACATACAAAGGATGTACTTTTCATTCTTCCCCATTTTGTTTGTCAGTTTTAAGCCCTTAAAATTTAACTTGGTGTAAGCACCATGTATTAGTATCTACGAAAGGATGAAAATGGTCATATCTTGGCAATGGTAGAAGAGATTTTTCTAAACACTTTATCAGATAATGTCACTATTTGGGTTTTTACTCTTCATTTTAAAGGAATATTTAAAGATTTATATATATTGACAGTTAAAGTATTTACCACACATGCTATTGTTGAATTCTGAGAATCCTCATCTTAAAGATAGGACCTTTAATATATATATATGCATTTTATTTTTAAGGTGCTGTGACCCATGGTGACCACTCAGCTTAATTATGGTAAGAGTTAACACTGACATAGAAGCTACAGAAAGAAGAAACCAACATCCCTTTCGTATGATTTCCTAATGGGAATTGAGGAAGTTGCTCTACTGTTTCTTGTTTTTCTTATACCTTGCTGAAGACAGTGTGAAGTCTTAGGTGATCTGTAGTTTTCCAATAGTGGATACATATATTTACTTAAAATGAGCAAATTACATGCACTTCTTGAGCAGGGATAATAATTGTAGTTTTAGGTACTATATTGTAGTTTTGTATTGTAGTTTTAGGTGTAGGATCCCAGGTTACTATGCAGAATCTATACATTTATAAGCTCTAATCTTCTGGATATTAGAGCTTTACATAAATACTCTATTTTCTATATATTATGTAATAGACTATATATGTAAAGCTTCAATAGCTAAAACAAAACAAAAACGAGCTTTGAAATGTTTAAGGGGGGTTTACACGGTCACACGGATCGTCGAACGCGGTTCGACAGACAAGTGTTTGAAGTGATGTTCGAACGTATGAACGGGGTATTTGGTTGTCGCAAGCAAATACCCCGTTCACACGTCCGAACATCACTTCAAACACCTGTCTGTCGAACCGCATTTGACGAACCGTTTGACCGTGTAAACCGCTCTTTAGAGACTGTATAGGAACCTGGCACCCCAGATAAATATGTAGTCTCTACACCCTTCATAACTCTACTCTTTTATATATTGAGGCTTGCATACATACTCTAATCCCTCTCAGAGAGAGAGTGGGAGTAATAGAGTATATATGTAAGGCTCCAACATGTAAAAGACAAGAGATATGAAGGGTGTAGAGACTACATATTTATCTGGGGAAGAATTTTATTTGAACCGGACACTCATTTTGTTAAAAATTAAAAAATTAATATATTTTTCTAAGTTTTATTTACCATATTTATTACAAAATTATTTTTGTCCTGTGATCATGCCTCCTGAGTAGGCATGAGATGGGGAGCAGCGAGGGAGTGACTGCTGCTGTATCCTCTCCCTCTAGGGAGTCAAACCTGGCACAGAGTAAGGAGAGTGCGCATGGTCCTTTCTTTCACCCTAAAATGGTTATTGAGTAAAGTACTAAGTACTGAAATATCATTCAAATCTTTAGAGCCAAGTATATAAAGGCACTTACTCAGCTATAAAGCAAATATAAGTGACATAGTGAATATTAACTATGTTTGGAGCTAGACAAGATCATTAGAGGGATGACTCAAACTGATGTAAATGAGGAAAGCTCTTATTTATAGTATGAATATTTTCACAAATCTTAAAACATGTACAGTAAAGAGAAGGATCTTCATAGAGAAAAGTTCTTGTAAGCTGTAGGGATGATGTAAAAATTGGTCTTAGGGGCTGGTAGTAAAACATTTCCATTCCCCTGGAATGATGTAATAAATGCATATATAGTACTTACTCCCAACATCATGCCCTGTGTCATTAGCTGTAAACTATAAGAAACATCTTTTGGGGATTCCAGTTCTGTTATACGTGGCAAAATGTTCAGAACCTTCAATTTCTAACATCAACATATAGTTAGAGGTGCAGAATACTTGTTTCACATAGTTTATTTCTTCCCTTTGTTGCACTACTACTGAAGTATATCAAACTAGGTTTAGTACAGTGTATCACACCTTGTCGTATATTTCATTTTACTATCAACAAAAGGAACGTGAACAAAACTGTGATTTCAGTCTTCTGAACCTCAGAGTAGGCACTGCAAACGGACTTTATGAAACATTATCTACAAATAATGAATTGTTGCCAAAGAGGAGAGAAATTGAATTAAAGATGGAAAATGGAGTAATAGAAAGAAATCTTTGGTAAGAGATAAAAAATGCTACATATTGAATTATCATAATTTCTTTGGTAATGATAGGTTCTAAAAAAACAAACAAAAATAAATCCACTCAGCCAGTGATGTCCTCTCCCAACATGGGGGGTAGTCATTGGAGGGCATCATGCCACTTCCTACTCAAGAGGACGAATTTGACTCATCATCGTGGCTCTTTGCTTCTTTTTTTTTATTATTTTATTTACATACATTACAGCTAATATAATTATGACACAATAAAAAAACAGTTGAATACAGTACAGCAAATCCAAGACGAAAAAGAATTATTATGGATGGTCTGAATCAATATAATTCAGGAAGTATCAATACTTGCATGAGTAACCCTACGTAAACGTGTCTCAGGAGCGCAATTCTATGTCCAGCCTATCTCAATGAAGGCTGACTAATAACTCTCTTTACATTACTAAGAAACAAATAGTGATTACAATGAATCGTTGTTTTATTCACACTTAACCTCCATGGGCCAAAGTCATTGTTTCAGAGGGAATTAATTTACAAATGGCTCAACAATCCCCCAGGGGGCAGGACTGGTGATCAATCCCCATGTTTTTCCTCTCCTCTCACTATGAGGTTTTACAATACACTAGGACAATTGAAAACCCGCGGGTTGTACTTCATAGGTAGAACAATCCTGACAGCTCAGATCTACATCCCCAAATCTTTAAGCTGTCAAGTCGGACTAACGTCGCCTTCACACCTACAAACGCCGTTTGACTATGGAGTGTTTGAACAGCCTATGTTTAAAATTGATTTTTAACATTCCTTACCATGAGATTAACAGCTGCAAATGTAATACCTTACATCTCTACTGCTGAAAGAAAGACACCTCAGTTGTCCTTCCCCTTAATAACATATTCGGTAACATGAAATTGCTAACTAGCCATGTATAATCAGTATATTTGCTCTGAACCATGGATATGAATCATATATAAAGTATGAGAATGAATACAAACCGCAACTTCCTGATAAAATGGGCCAGTTTTTAAAATACAGAAAGAGCCAATGTGACAACCTCTGCAAACACTATAAAACAGTTGAAGGACAAAACCTTGTACATACAGACTCTAAACCAATCTTTAAAAATGCAGTAAGGTTATCAAATTTACTCGAATAACAGGAAAATCCTTACAGAGAAAGACTTTGGTAATTAAAACATCAAAATTATTATAAAGGATATTTTTGGGGATAAAGTTCCCGTCACACTTATCAAATCAAATATTTTTCTACCAGCACAACCAAGACAAAAGCTCCTTAACTATCAATGAAAGAAGTCCGGTCATGCAAATGTGGTCTATAAAGATGCAACATATTCTTGTACTATAGAGTATTTGTGTAGCTGTCAAGGTATTTCAATGAAATTACTTCACCAATACACAGAATTTTTCTGTATATCAACTAAGTAATCGGCTTTAAAGCCATGAAATATGTCTTGTTTTAAGACCAGCTGAGCAAGAAGGAACTAAAACTGAGATGACCTCATACAGAAGAGTAAATGTTATTATTGCAATAAACACAGTTAACTGCAATAAAGTTATACATCAACATTTACGGGACAGGACTGAGCTTATGTTACATAGCACGGCAAAATACAAGAGAAAGTAATAAAAGTTGACGGCTGAAAAGATATGCATAAAGTGCATACAATAAAATTAATGATACAAGAAATAAAAGGCCTGGAAATGATTAACTGATAAAAACTGAAATGAAGCAGCATGGCTTTAAGTACAATACAAGAAGAGACTTGACAGGAAAGGTTCAAATTACTTAAAAATATGAATGAGATGCCTGTATATATCTATAATATAGACTGAGAAAATACCAGATATACCACACAAATGACAAAAAAAGACCAAATGGTAAAATATGAATGACAGCTTCATATCATCGTCTAATAATGCTGGAAGAAGTCAACAAACACACTAAATTTTAAGATATGCCAATAATACCAAAGTATTTCTCATTAGAGACTGATATATATTTCTCTCTCTTCTAATGCTGTGACAAGAGGAGCCTGGCATTGGCTAGTATTAAAACTTTGAAGGGATAAACAGTAGTTTATGTCAAGAATACACAATCCTTACTATTATCTGAGGGTAACATGACTTTGCTATCTAAGGAAGGAGAAGCAAGACAAGTACAGTATTAGCGTCCCAATTAAGTGTGCGTAATATCTCAAAAGTGAATACAGGAAACGACTTGTCCAATAACCCTCAATTACCTGTGGATTACAGAGTAAATTAATATTTCATTCTCAATTCTTGAATATATTGTGTATTAGAATGCAGTAAGACAATGTTATAAAGTAACTCATAATAAGAGTTCAGAGCATGTACTGAGATGGATTCGGTTTCAGCTCAGCTTTCAACCTGAATAATTAACTTAGCTTAAAGAGGAAGAGGCACTCTTCATATAAGAGAATATGTAAAACTAAGGCATCCATGGCAATAAGGTCTTGAAGACTCTCTCTCTTTTACTAGTATGAGCTTTGCAGTTGTCTATACAGTACAATCAAACTAAATATGCTTGAAACTAAAAAGTCAGCAATTTGTTATCTGGCTGTAAAGACATTTAGAATGAATACATATGCAAAACACATGTGGCCACTGTGGCAAAGTGGTAATGCCCGCGACTCTGATTCGTCGGATCGAGGGTTTGCGGTCCCCCAAGGTCTGAGGTTAGAAAGAGCATTCACTCAGGGTAAAGGTCACACTTGCCAAAACTAAAGTCCTTTGCAAGAAGGCACCGTCCTAGCCCGCGACTCTGATTCATCGGATCGAGGGTTTGCGGTCCCCCAAGGTCTGAGATTAGAAAGAGCATTCACTCAGGGTAAAGGTCACACTTGCCAAAACTTAAGTCCTTTGCAAGAAGGCACCGTCCTAGCCCTTGGTAGAAACGGGATTAAGCGACATAAAAGCAGTCACACATATGCAAACACATAGCTTTGGGCTCTTTCCCGTAAACACAATTAGGTAATCACAATTAGGTAATCACATTAAAGTACCAGATGAGATATGATGACATTTCTATGTCCAACTGGTGCAGAGATATTATGACTCACATTTCTGAGAAGCTGAGACATCGTTAACCTATTGACAATAACGCACATAAGAGAACCTTGAGTGGAAGCGTCTGTGTCGTGGGTCTACCCTCTAGAGCTGTAAATCAAAAGAGGATGCCAAGCAACTCAAAAGAGAACAACAAGCAACTTATAAGAGAAAACCAAGCAGCAACAACCAACCCATGCAGAGTTGTTCGGCCCGGTGGCCTAAGAAACGACAACAACAGCAATGTAAATAAACTCAAATACTGCTTGAGTTGAAAAATAATAAAATGTAATCCCAAAAATGACAAAATATTTACAGGAGATTCAAAAATATAGTGTTTATACACACCAGTCTTCATCTTGTGTACAGATAGAGGTCACTCGCTATTTATGTCTAAAAGAAAAGATATAACCGATCTCAAACGTTGTCTTTTGTCACAGAGAGGCATCAAGATTATAAGAGAGGATTACAGCATAAGCAGCAAATGATGGCTTTGCTACAATAGACTTGCACGAGTTCCTTATTTTACCGTTAAAAAATCTCCTATAAAAACTTCCGAGCCATGTCTAGTCAGAAAGCCACTAAATAAGCTTATAAAATTAGTGTTCATGCAGACCCTGTACGAACTTATGTATGATAATACATACCCATAGCAATTTCCTATAAAACAAAATTTTTCAAAAAGTACTGATACTGGTACAGTATTGAAAAGGAATTAAGAACATTCCATCTCCACTTTTGTATATGAGTAATAATCATTATTTACTGAACAAAATCAGAAAGAAAACATAAAAGTTCATATTGTGTCTACTAACAGAAGCACCAGCACCAAAAGAATCAAAATATACTCAACAAAATCTGGTACCAAAAGAATACATCCACCTGAGTTCTACTTATTATACAATTATGTTGTGATATGAGCATATATAAAAACTAAAAAGAGCACTAATGGACACCATGAATATGAAATATGGTAAAATATACCTTTGAAAACTATCTCAAGTCAGAGAAAGGTAACGTCAAAGACTACCCAGCAGAATGCTCGATACTGAAGACCTCTTTGATTCCATATGTGATCAAATAAACCATGGCATCTACGTATAAAATAGCCTTCATAAATTACCAAAGAATTGGTATTGAAGAGGAGTCACATAGTTCAACAACCAATTAAGTAAAGTAACTGCACTGTCACTGAGAGATATCTTTTCAATTACTACGAGAGAATGATATACAACCTTTCAGTAATTGCCACGTATGTAATTGCACTGCTCAAACTCTATGAGTAACTGCTTTGATTGTATTTCTTTATACCAACTACAAGAAAGACGAATGCTTGCTGACAATAAAAATCTACTCCTTACTTGAAAAAGGCAAACTTAAAAGAAGAAGACAACAGAAAAGATACAAAAATGTCCTAAACACTAACACGAAGATATGTGAAAAAGACTCCAACAACTGCGAAATCAACACTGGAAGAGGGAAACTTGGCAAACCATCCATTGTATAGGAGCCGCAACTTTTGAACCTAACAGATGCATAGAATTGGAAGAAAAGACATGATGGAGAGAAAGACGGCAACAGCTAAGGCCTGTTTGCCATTAGGTACTTGCTGTCCTGAATGCAAAAGATCTTTCCCAGCCAGAATTGAACTCATAAGCAGCCAAAAGATCCAGAGATAACTGAGCAAAGACCATCATCCTCGACCTCCTGAGATCACACCGACTTACACTTCATACCAGTCCAGGCTTTTTTTTTTTTTCAAAAATTGATGTATTAAAAAGGACAAAGCCCCTTTACAAAGTTTCATACCATTTATAATCAATACAAAAAATCAACGGTGTAATAAAATAGCCTGCCAACTTAGCAGAAGTTAATGAAAGGCAGACACAACACTGCCTCCTTTCGCTTTCTCACAAGTTGAAGGGAAGCTCTACAAGCCAAAAGAGGGAAAAGAGCTTATACCAAATGAGTGCAAGAGTATGATGAGATTTTAATGTCTCCATTATCATCAAACCCCTACAGAAATACCATGTAAATACTAAGTAAATGATGTCCAAGGATTTTCACATGCAAAAGACTGACTGTAAGAAAGCTGACTTCTTCAACATTTTCTACTTTCATGGTAACTAGACTTAAACTGAAACCAGAGCCATAGGATAAAACACATCCCGTTAAAAACAAACACAAAAACAGAGCTAAAAATTCAAACGGAAATAATAATTCAAAACGGAAACAAATAAGAAAACAGAACAAATATACAAGTATACAGACAGAGCAGTTCAGTTATTCCAAAAATTATGTGTTCTCTAACAAATCCAAAATCATACACAGCTGTGGGCTTGGACATCCATCCATATTATAACTGATTATACATTATAAATGAAGACAAAGTAATAACTAAACAAGAATTACTTTAGAGAACTATAGCCCTTTAAAGACTATACATCATTAACAGCTGAAAGTTATACAGAATTATATTAAAACTAAAATATCATTACATTTGCAGCTATAGTACTCACATCTAAGTGACCAGTGTAGGCTCTTGATAACTAATGAAAAAAAATAAAACTAAGGTAGGCGTGTTTTTTACCCCAAATTAGTCAGATCACCGTTTTCTCTCCCATCCTAACATAAAAAAAAACCGAGAAGTCTAGAAGTACAAAACACAAAAGCTTAAGCACCATACCGGTCTCCCTCTGGAGAACTTTTGAGTCAAGCGTAAAATAATTGAATGAAACTCTTACAGGCCCATGAAAGGCGGTAACAAAATCTGATTAAGTCAACGACTCCTAATAATCAATTCAGCGTAATAAAATTTTCTCATATGCATTTTATTCTAGAGACTCAAAGACAACATTACGTTGGGATTAATCATGATCTGAAATGTCATGGGCAATACCTTAAACATTAGATGCAAAGTAAATTAAAATAATAATGAAACAAATAAAATTGGATTTGCTGCACTTACAACCTCAAATATCAAAAACAAATTACTACAATAATCATTACCAGGGATCAGATAGTCATTATAACAGCATAATGAGGAAAGAAGAGGAGTGTGTGCAACAACAGGCAACAAAACACATTTATAGCCAACATTACACAAATATTGTTCAGATGTCAAAAGAAATAATATAAGCTTTTAAACATATTGCCACTCATATCAGAATTCAAGTCCATAAAAGATGTATCTTCTAGTATGCACCAAAGGAGGGAGCAGTATTGCTTGAATAGTAATATACATGAATTACATCAAGTAAATGGCAGTGTTTTACCATTTCCTATCAACCAATTCTTCTATTCATTTTTACAATTTACAAGAACTTCTCTATTAAGGTCCAACTTTACAGAAACATGTCTAAGACTTATAAAAGAGAATTCATACCTTCATAAATACATAACTTTCTTAATTTACATCAATATGTGTGATCCCTCAAACCACACATGTCTAGCCCCACATACTCTCAGTCTTCACTATGTCGCTTATAATTGCTTTATAACTGAGTTAGTGCCTTTATATACTTAGCTCATAACATCTGAATGATATTTCAGTACTCAGTACTTTACTCAATAACCATTTTTGGGGTGAAAGAAAGGACCCTGCGCACTCTCCTTACTCTGTGCTAGGTCTGACTCCCTAGAGGGAGAGGATACAGCAGCAGTCACTCCCTCGCTGCTCCCCATCTCACGCCTACTCAGGAGGCATGACCACAGATTCACATATCTTTCCTTTGTTAGTAATAATCTACCTTCTACTGTTATTAGTTGCAGTACAATAAAATATTGAGTGACATTATATAATGATACAAGAATGAAATGGAGTGTTCATTAATCATATCCTCAGTAACTACTGACAAAAGATTAATATACTAATAATTAATTATATTTATAGTGTTTTAATTATTTTATAGTGATTAGTCACCAAGTGTTTGAATATATCAAAAGAATAATAATCCAAATCATAAAATGAAATTTAGTCAAAAAAGATATAAATAAAATACAGTATTGTGTGTATTACTGTCTTTAACTCTAAACTCCTCATACTATTAAAAATTAATAATAATAATAATAATAATAATAATAATAATAATAATAATAATAATAATAATAATAATAATAATAATATTCTATATTATCAGTAGAAAATTGTAGTAAATGAAATAAGATATCAAACTAGTTTAATTACAAATTAGACATTAAAGTTTGAATCTCTAGAAAATAAAATTTTTCATGATTCAGAGTTACGAAAAACAAATGGCAATTGAAATATCACCATTTGAGCCTAAAAGATTTTTCTATAAGAACAATAATAATTATCCAGCAGCTGAATTGTGTAAACACAAATCCATAAAAACATAAATTTCATGAGTTGTGAAGTAATGAACACTCCATTTCATTGAGTAAATATTAAATGCAATTCAATTTACAATAAATCCTTACATATAGAAAACAGATAAGCAAAACATTATATATGACACTCTCCAGATGACCTTTGCAGAGAGTTGTAGACGGACTTACAACAAAATCTGCATTCATGTCAAAAATTACCATAACTTAAGTAAACAAAATACTATGAAGGTCACTATTCTTGGAGAGTGTATGTGTATGTTATGCCTATGTGCTTTTCCTCATATTCAAACGTAATAGCAAAGTCGATTATGAATTTATTCATAAACAACTTTTATCTTCTTGTACTATGAAAGCACATACAATCATGTGTAATATTTATAAAAGAATTTCATGACTGCTATTACTTAGATATATGAAATATATAAGACATTAACTGAAAAAGCATTAAACATCATATTAAAATTTAAGTAACAAATGAATACTATGCAATGTTTTCCATAACTTAACAAAGTGAGATACAAAAGTATCCCTTAAATGTCAAAAGTTGAGAATTACTCTCAGAATTCATGTGCTTTCATAGAAAACATCTCAAAAAATAAATGCTCATGTTGTTTACATTTCAGTATGCATTATTACAACAGTAAGATATGATGATATTCATATAAAGACGAGACGGTGGAACAGGAATGAATTAACTGTCTGTCCCACTAGATCAAATACTCAAATCAGCAAAACCAATTCCATAAGCAAGCTAAAGCTGTGCTAAAGACTTCAATCATACAAAAAATAATATTCATACTGTAATGAGTGTATTAGCAATAAGGATGACTTAGTGCTAATGAATATCAAGAAATTATATCTATTAATAACTGGATAGTTCTTGACATGTCACTACCACGACAATTATATCGTACTTCAACCTGACACCAGCATTTTGCTATACATGAATGAGCAGAGTAATTACTGCTGATGGGGATATGAATGAACATGATAACACATCTTCCTCTTGAAATAAAAATATACGAAATGTAAACAACAAGCGTCTAAAACACATTGATATAAAGAATCAGAACACACCGTAGTGCACGTTATTAAAAATATTAATATCTTAAGCAATAAATATAAAACTGCTGGTCTCATTTCGTAAGTGAAAATGTGTATCTGTCAATAATATTTAACATAGCAGTATCTTTATACCTTAAGCAATTCTTTATATCAATGTGCATATTCTGAATAACATTTATTATTAAAATCAATATCTGACTCTCCCCAACAAATATCTGTCCCTGTGTTTATTTCTAGACATTTTGATCTAAAAATCTGGTTTTTTAATATGACCATGAATAATTGGTTCAAGTTTTGATAAGTGAAGTAACATCATTACAATACAATTTCATATTCTTTATGTTTTATATGTCACTATTACTCCCCATTTGGGGGTGGACAAAGATGGATTGAAGCTGAGGAATAAGGCTGGATGACCTTACTATCGCACTGTGCTTCAACACGGGTCCGTCAACTCTCAAGTCGAGCATGCTACTGTGGCACTACAGCAGTCCCATCCATAACATACAATACAGAGACAGATATTACATTGCAGAGAACCAGTCACCACAACTACCAAACAACATCATAATTCATATAATGTATGACACTACAATTCCTCTTCTCAAATTCAACACATCAGAACACTTAGCAATTAAATTCAACTAATAATTACAGTATTCTGTACTGAAGCACAAAGCTTGAAAATTACAATTGCAATGAAACCATTAAATTCAAATACAAAAGAAAATTATCAACATCATGAAAGTATTTATGGATTTGGATTTGAGAAGCTCACACGACCAGATATGGTGCCTTGCAGCTACCTGAAATGAATTCCAGCTGAGAGGAGAACTAATTTTTCTGGAATTAACATTACCTGTCTTAATATATAGATTTTCTAATGGCTTAAATTATTACAACAAATACATCAAGTAAAAGCAGTACTACAATGATATAACAATGCTATCAAAAGACACGAATCATTTCAGATGGCTTTAAGGAAGAATATGATCATCGATGCGATACTCCAGCATACTTCTTGAAAATATGTTGATTGCAGTCACCATTATATTTACATCTCGATGGTAATGAGCCATTTCTTACTGCAAATGGAAGGCGGGTGTTAGTTATTTCTTGAAATATAAGGTCAAACTCAGATAACCATTTTCTTAAAAGCTACAAAACATATTTCAATCTAAAATTTCAGATTATACTATACTCATCTGTAATTGCTATGTCCTTTGAGATCTAAGGATCCTGGATTAAGGTATACTAGTCACTGCAGTATTTGTCACTCCCTGAAATATAAGGTAAATTAGGCATTGCACTGAGAAATTAAACAGAAATCCTCTAACAACCAATATACAGTACTATAATTCAATGCAAAAAAGTTGTAAACAAAGACATATTCAAAAGGCCTATACTCATCTTCCACTGTTATGTCCTTATATCATACAACATCTGCATCAAACATCTTCTCTGGCAATAATAATAATGATGACGGGCACTACGTCTTTTGGTCTTTACTGCGTTCACATGGCATCCAGTAAATGAAACCTATGATATAAAAACACATATGTGTACATATTGATCACTTAAGACTATAAAAATTTCACAAACTTTTAATATAATAAAGAATATGACATCAAATACTGTGCTAAAGACGACCTGACTATCATTTCCAACCTCAAACAGTGCTAAAACTGATCAACTGATAGAAACAAATCGAAACTGTTTTAGAATCTCTCTCTCTCTCTCATCATATAACTTTCTTTTCTTATTACAATGATGCTATTGAAACCAACTTCATCACACTCTGAACATCCTCACCTTTATTGTTCATCGGAAAGGAATAATTCAGGAAGGTCGGGATTGCCAGCCCTTTATCTCCCGTCCCACTTCGGGGACAAACCCTCTAGTCAGCTCCGATGCGAGTAATTAAAAAAATATGGCAATTTTGTTTTCAACCACTACCGCATAATACCGCAATGAGTGACCTTCGACACAACAGGAATACGAGTTTTTCTCTCTCCCAAAATATCTCACATAATATTTAGTCAAACTACTTATTAATCAATTTGATAAAGAAAAATCTGTTGCTTATAAAAGCACTACGAAAACTAGTTATCCAATTATATATGTAATTGGCAACAGACCATCAGGTCCATGAAAAAAATAGTCTAAAAGTATAAGCAAATTAAAAAGTAAAAATTGAGGGAGCTGAACTCCACAGGGAAACTGCGATTGTGTGCACCATTTTATGTATCACAATTAGTCCCAATATATGGGGGTAGAGACAGACAGGCTAGAGCTGGGAGAATAAGACTGGGTGACATTCCAAACGTCCCGCAATGGGTTCGAACCCGCTTCAGTTGCCTTCCGACTCATACACTCTACACTTGAGCTATCACGGAAACTAAAGCCCAGAGAGCAATTGCAGTAAAAAAAACAATTTCTTAGTATTCCACAAATACCTCAGTTACCTTTAATGAGCTTGAAATATATGACCTTTCAAGGCCTGTTTTTCCTTGGCCAATGGTCACTAACTCTGCATTTGTAAGCCTAAAGTTTGACATTTTACGCATCACTATTAGTCTTCATTCAAATAGGGATGTACACAAACAGGTTAGAGCTGGGGAATTAAGGCTGGATGCCCTTTCTTACAACCTACAGTGGGCTCAATCATGGGTTTATTACTTCCCATGCCTAGCACTCCAACCACTGCACTACTACAGTCTCCTGGTGTACTCGTAAAGTATATATGATAATTTGGCAACATCTAGGAGATAACTAATGCCAGTGTTGTTCCTTTTACTTCCTGAATCCCTTTACCCATCACAATTATACAAAGGAATATCTTATGGAAAGAGGTGTCCTACTGGTTAGAGCAATCGACCCAGGAAATGACAAATCTTTTTTCAAGCCAACCACAAGAGGGTTAAGAAGGGTATTTAGCCTTTATTCCTCAGCTTCAACCTGTCTAAGTACATCCCCAATTGAATGGGGATTAATAAGGATACATAAAACGGCAAACAACAACAACAATTTCTTTTTTCTTTTTTTTTAAATCAGAGGAAGATTTTGGTCAACCTTTGCAAACAGATGCCACGCTGCATCCACTGATAGGTTACAGCGTATTTGAGAGGGGACCGACATAGCGTAGCAAGAGGTTATTCGTTTAAGAAGGTGACAGAACTGCATTCGAGCCCATAGCGGGGCATTAATTAGGGCATCCAGCCTTATTTCCCCAGCTCCGCTCTGTCTGTGTCCACCCTATATACGGGGACTAATAATGACACATAAAACAAAACAAAAAGCTTTATGATAACATCAAGTAATTTTTTATATTACTTGTCATCTAACTTTGACAGCTTATATAAAGTGAGTATTGACAAGAAGATATCATTAATGATGGAAAAGAAAAACATCCTAGCTAATGTTTTGTTCTTGTAATACTTGAAAATAAACACTCTTGCCTTGCATATCATCTCCAGAGATCCAAAGCAAAGAACTGAAATAAAATCTATAGTAAAATGGTGTTTTACCCATTTTATGCATCACTACTAATTTCCAAATGAATGGGGTTTAGTACAGACAGGCTGGAGCTGGGTAAATAGGGCTGGATGCCTTTCCTATCACCCTTCAGGAGGATCAAACACGGGTTTATCACTTCCCGAATTGAGCACTTTAACCACTGAGTTACTGCAGCTCCCAATAAAAGTTAAGGTAAACCAATTGAGGATAATTTATTTCTAGTTCCCCTGGGACAACTTAACTCTTAATTCTTGACAAAAGGGATGAAAGATTGAACCTGACCAAAGAAGTAACAGTCCACACCCCCAGTGTTTAAATTCCAAATATGTCTATAATCTAATATTTATTTCTTATATATTATCCAGTTCTATGCTTTGGCTTTGATGGTTTGAGTGTGAGATGCAAACTAAGGGAGTACATATTCAAATACTGTATAATAATAAACAGCATATTTTTTCAAGGGTGTGACAGGGTCCGAGCACCAAGAGAACATAAAGCAAAGAGAAACAGAGATGAGGACTGTTGCAGCTTGTCAGATGTGAATAGATAATGAGATGTGTAACAGGTTCAGCAACATGCCTGGTGTAAATGTAGGCATACGAAGAGCACAGTAACTGAAAGAAGATTTAACATCGAGCTCTCCTGGGTGGTGCAATTTAGGTCCAATAGACCTTCAGTTGTAGCAATGCAACTAACGGCTGATGCCATGAACCAATCTAGTACAATAAATAAGTGTGAATGTTTTCCTAACCAATTTTACATTCTGCTAAAACAAATTTTCTAATAAAAAAAGCCTTTTCATGATGGCATTCATTGTTTGGGTTGGGTGAACACTTATTCTATAATGCTAACTTTGAGCATCAGGTCATATGAAGGAGATTTCAAGATACTGAGTAAGAATTAACTTTGAAACAAACTGAATATGATTTACTTACCATAGAGAGCGTGGCTGAAAAACCTATGTCATGGTGCAAGATTTAGTTTCAGTAGTGCAATCATATATCCGGTTAATTCATGAGCATTAAGGCAAGATTAGTCTTCCCATATATTGGCATATAAAAGGCTACTGGCAAAAGCGTCCCTTTTTGAGAGTTGTTTTTCTTGAAATAAGTTACTGCGTCTTACTTTCAAAGGAACTTCTTGAATCTTATGTAACTCCTCCAAGACCTGAAGAAAAAACAAAATTTACACTTTATAGCAGTTTGAAACTAAATATTTTGAAATGTTTTATTAATAGCAAGCTGGTGCTCTAAAATAGTAATAATAAGCACCAAAGTTATTAAACCACTGACCCTCTAATACATGTACATCTGCTGGTAAAGTTTTTGCAATACATATTACCTTCTGCTATTTTGGCCATTGTGGCCTAGTGGCAATGCTCGTGACTTTGATTCGTCAGGTCGACGGTTCGCGGCCTGCCGCAGTCTGAGGTTAGAAGGGTATTTGCTCAGGGTAACGGCCACACTTGCCAAAATCAAAGTCCTTCACAAGAAGGCCCCATCCTATTCCTTAGTAGAAAAGGGAGTCCCTGACGTAAAACTGATCACAATACCTTCTCCTGCCATGGCCAGCAGGTGGCCAAAACCAAAATCCTAAATAAACAAGCACAATACAAAATTATGCTTCATAATCTTTCGCTAAGTCACACTTTTGCACTTGGTATAAAGTGACAAAGATGAAGTCATGACAAATACTAAACTTCAGTAATGGGCCTCAGGGGCTCCCAACTTTACCCTGGTGTCATCAGGGGCTTGCTTTCGCTCACTGGTACCAAAGTAGAATATACAGCACTCTTTGTTAACTCATTCTATCTCTCGAAAACCTTTCATCCTAACAGATGTCAGTCTCTACTGGACAGGGTATCAAATATCCTGACACTCCATCACCTCCCTGTACTGCCTTAAGTTTGAATACCTGGTAAACACAATTTATGAATCTCATTCAAGATTTTTTCATTGTCCATTCTTTCCAGGTATCCAAACTACCAAATTCATACTGGTTTCACTCTCTCAGTACATTTTCCCTGATCCAAAACACCTTTCTAACTCCTTAATTCTCACCTATTTCACCTCCTATGCAAAAAAGTACCAAAATTCAAGCTACTTCTGTTACTACTCGGAGTCTTTCAAGAATATTAAGTAAGCTAATTAGCTAGTTGTAGAAGGTTTTCAAGCCTCCAAACATTTATTTTTTTTACCATTTTATGTCGCTATTATTCCTCATTCGAATAGGGGTAGACACTGACACATTAGAGCTAGGAAAATATGGCTTGATCAATTTTCAAGCATTTCAACAAGGGATTGAACACGGTTTTGTAACATCCAATCGTCTGTTG
The DNA here is from genome assembly GCA_037179515.1 of Halocaridina rubra. Lineage (NCBI taxonomy): Eukaryota > Metazoa > Arthropoda > Malacostraca > Decapoda > Atyidae > Halocaridina > Halocaridina rubra. Next base: position 59,802 of record JAXCGZ010007922.1, on the reverse strand, counting down.
CAATGAAATACCGCAGCCCCCTGGAGCCCTTCAAGAATCGGAGCTGTAATATTAATATTATTACACTCTTGAGTCCCAATCACTATACATCAACAGTATGCCTAGAATTTACAATGAAATTACTCAGTATTATCAACTTACCTACTCTACTAGCTGCTCAAGTTGGCTATACAACTTTAATAACACCGTATCACTCTAGGGTGGATGCCGGACCCTAGGCCGACCACAATACAATATAATAACCGTGGAATGACGTATTCAATTGCTACCGATTTGATATACTATACATGGTAATGCACTATTAAAGCAATCAGAATTATTAGTTGGGGATAATGAAAACCTGGTTTTCTGAGAATTAATATGGTAAATATTTTTTCGACACTTTTCTTTGTAATCCCCTCTTCTAAAAATTTATCCTAGTGACATATTCAATCTTGTACGGAAAAGAAAAAAAAAATCACCATTTGAGAAGTCTTGTCAGATGAGGTGCAGTCCGTTTCAAAAACATCCTGATTATCACTTTATGCAAAGCTGTCATATACATTTAAAAACATCAAATTATTCTTGAAGTTTTTAATTTCTGCTTATATGGAGTTAACATTGCACAAACGAAGCCAAAATACAGTAAAAATTATAAAATACAAATTGTGAGATAAACTCAACCTTCATGTTTATGTTCTTCGTCGTCTTCTTCTTCCGAATATTAACAGGACACGAGGATCGGACAGTAATTTCAAGATTTCAACCTCATTCTAATTTCCTAATTGTGCTTGTGTGAAAGAGTTCTGTGCTCGTAACTCCCCGTCTCCTAGTCAGTTTCATTTTTGTACTCAAGAGATACTTATCATATGTGTCCCTTTAGGAATGAATATTAATATTCTAGTAATTTCAATTAGTCTTAAAATAAACGTTTGTCCTCTATCATGCATTTAAGAATTTTGAAAATAATCTATGCTTCAATGTTTAGAGCTACACATACATACACACATATTCCCTTTCTTACTTAATAAGTGCGCTAAGCCATTATCGGTGGCACTATGCATCATATTTGAAAATTCGCTGGAATCTGGAGAGATTCCAAGATGCTGGAAACAATCAAACGTGGTACCTATCTTCAAAAAGGAAAGGAGGGATACGGCTCTAAGCTTAGGCCTGTTTCCTTAACCAACATACTTTTGAAAGCTATGAAGTAATTACTAAGAAAACACATCTCTCTTCACTTGGAATCCTTCAACTTTTTGTCAGTGAGACAACATGACTTTAGAGAAGGCAGATCAACAGTAAAAAACTTATTAGAATTTTATGATGAGGTAAGCCGAATCTTACAGGAAAGAGAGGGCTGGGCAGATTGCATATTCCTAAATTTTCAGAAGGTATTTGATACGGTCCCACACAGGAGACTTACTAAGAATTGCAAGTAATGGGAAGAATAGGTGGAAATATCTTGGAATGGATAAAAACTTACTTAGAAGGAAGGGAACAGAGGGTTAGAGCCGGGGTCGGCAACCTTGCTTGGCGTCATACTTGGCACGCCAGGCAATTTCCTGTGGCACTCAGCCGCATCACGCGTCAGTTCTCAAAATTTAACAAAGTGTTCGTTGGGTCAAAACATGACATTTCCTTGATTCTTTCTACTTTGGACAAATTGAAGTAAGTATATATTGTTTAAAAAATATATTCGGGAGTATGGCGACTCGAAACTCAACCCAAATTCCATAACACAGTTAAATATCGTTCATCACGCGTACCACCTATCAGGGGGTACGCGTGAAAAATAAGCAAATACATAAATTTTTTGCATATAGTTACCTCTGTATTTTTTCTTAATTAACACCTTGTATTTCCTTCCACAGTTCTGAAATGACTAACCAACTTTTTATTTAGATATAATTAAAACTTATATATAATCAGTTTGTAATTGCCTTACATTATGTTAAATAAATACCCTGCTACTCACGCATATTCGCACTGCTGCTCAAGGGTTATGTTCATTCACAGAAAGGAGGACAGAGGTGATCCGAATATATGCGCTCTTGAACAATTCATAAATACAATTCAAAACCATTTTTAAATCTTTGTAAAGTCTTTTCGTTTTTGAAATATATTTTATATATAAATATCAGTATTTATGTTTGTTGATTTATATATATTTTCAGAATACAGTTTGTGTTAAATATGACCGAAAAGAAAACTTGATCATCGCCCATTTCAAGAAAATTGGACAAAAGAATATGCATTTGTAGAACAAAAAGATCGAGCTGTTTGTGTTTTCTGTTGTGAAAGTTTTGTGTGTCGCACATCTAGTGTACAAAGACACTAAACACCAATCTAAGTTTAAAACCTCAGAAGAGAAAAGTGGAGCCATCAAAAAGGCTACTTCTGGCTTCAAAAAACAAACTGGTATTTTTAGACAAGCAGTTGGAACGAAGAATAAAGCTACTGAATGTAGTTACAAATTAGCTCAATGTGTGGCTTTGAAAGGTAAACCTTTTACAGACGGAGAATACATCAAAGAAACTTTTTTTTGCGCAGTGCTGTAATTTTGTTTGGTGATTTACCCAATAAGGAGATTACACTCTCTCGAATTAGAGAAATACCAGTTTCTGCAACATCAATCGAGAGGCACATAACTGACTTGGCTGAAAATGTAACAACTAAACAAACAGTTGGATTAAAACAATCCCAAGTATTTAGTGTCGCTCTTGACGAAAGCACTGATTTAAATGATTTGTCACGCCTAGCTGTAGTTGCAATATATCACGAGAATAATTACATTTATGAAGAGTTATGTTGCTTATTATCCCCTCATGATACAACCAAAGCAGAAGACATTTTGACTGCATTTATTAGTTATTTTGTTAAACATGACATCGACTTGAACAAATTATTCTGTGCGACAGCCGATGGTGTTGCTGCAATGGTTGGCAAGAAGAAGAGATTCGTAAAACTTCTTGAAAATCATGTTGGACGCAAACTGTTAAATTTTCATTGTATTATACATCAGGAGAGTTTATGTGCAAAGGTCTCATCTCTGAATTTGGTCTCTGTGATGACAACTGTTTTTAAGTTAATCAACTTTCTCGTTTCTCATTCTTCACTGGTTCACAGGCCATTCAAGTCTCTTCTACAAGCAATTGAGTGTGAATTTGGAGATCTTTTGTTATACAGCATTGTTAGCTGGCTCAGTCGAGGTAAAGCTTTAACTAGATTTGTCTATTGTCTTGAAGCTATTAGGGTGTTTCTTGATGAAAAACAGAAACATTTTCCTGAATTGAGTGATGAAAACTTGTTGTTAAAGGTGATGTTTCTGACTGACATAAACACACATTTAAATGAGCTGAATTTGAAATTACAAGGACACGGTCAAACAGTACTTGATCTTTTCAGCTATTGGAAAGCATTTACAATGAAACTCGATATTTTTACCCGTGACATCAACATCTAAGCATTCAAGTACTTCCCAAATGTGAAGAATCATTCAAATCAATTTGAAGTGAATATAGATGAGCTTTAGGAGTACATTAAAGCACTCAAATTAGAATTTAATCAACGAAGTCAAGACGTCCACATTCATGAATCCTTATTTTCATATCTCTTTCAGCCTGACATACTTGATTTGACAACTACCCAATTGGAACTTTTTAGTTGGGTGGATATGGATGATTTTGAAATGCAACAGGTTGAATTTAGGTCTTCAAAATTATGGACATCAAAATTTGTTGAACTAAGGAAGTCTCTGGAAGACGAACATTTCGAAAAGTCTGCTGCTATTCTCAACTGTTGGACATCCCTTCCAAGATCTTTCATGTTTGAAGAAAATTGCTTTTGCTCTTCTTTCAGCTTTTTGGTTCAACTTATTCCTGTGAGCAAATCTCTCACATGAAAATTGTTTTAGGTCCACAACGAAGTTGCCTAACATGTGAACATTCAGAAAATTGTGTAAAACTCAAAGTAACAAAGTATGTTGCCGATACTGAGCAACTGGCAACATGCAAGGGCAAGACTCCCATTAATAATAAAAACTTAAAAAAAAAAACAGTTTATTTCTTTTAATTTGGTTTACATATTATTGTATGTATTACTATATAAAATATATTGTATAACAAGTATATTGACCTTGACTTGTATAAAAACACGTATGCTGTTGGCACACTGAATGATTTAAAACCCTAAGTCGGCACATAGTTAGCAAAAGGTTGCCGACCCCTGGGTTAGAGTATGACCCTCAGTGTCTATCTGGAGAACTTATGGTTAGTAGTGGGGTTCCACAAGTTTCAGATTTAGGGACAAATCTATTCCTTATAAATATAAATGGCCTGTCGGAGTCTGTAAGAGCACTTATAAATATGTCTGCAGACTGTACAAAGATCAAGAACAGAGTAAAACATAAAAATAATGGTAGAAAACTTCAGGAAGGATAAATTGTATAAATGAGTGGTCAGACATGTGGCTAATGAGATTCAGTACTTCAAAACGTAAAGTAATATGAACTGGCAATAGTACAAGAAAGTCCAAATTTGTGTAATCAATAGCAGGCTTGGAGCATCAAGAAACAGACAGTGAGAGAGATCTAGTCGTAACCATATTGGCAGAGTTGTCTCTGGAAATGCATATAAATGGCATAGTGTAGACTGCATATGCTTTCTTGGCAAATGTAAGGATGGCCTTCAAACACATGGACAAGGAAATGTTCAGAAATATATATGTAACATATGTGAGACCAATGCTTGAATATGAAACATCCGTTTGGAATCCGCTCTAGAGAAGCGTATATATACATTGGAAAAAAAAATCAGAGACATGCTACAAATCTAGTGACAGAGATACACATATTCAATTGTGAGGAGGAGCTGAATAAATTAGGTTTACCATCACTAGAAGCTAGAAAAACGAGACAGATTATATATATATATATATATATATATATATATATATATATATATATATATATATATATATATATATATATATATATATATATATATATATATATATATATATATAACACTGAACTGTTAAGATACAATCTAAAATGGTAGGAAAAAGCCCATTAAAGAAAACAACGAAAATATGTTTGAAGTACTAATTCATTTCGTGACCTTTTCTGGCCACCTTCTCAAAGTTCTTTGAGAAGGTGACCAGAAAAAGTCACGAAATTAATTAGTACTTCAAATATATTTTCGTTGCTTTCTTTAATGGGCTTTTTCCTACCATATATATATATATATATATATATATATATATATATATATATATATATATATATATATATATATATATATATATATATATATAATTAACTAAGAAAATTAAATAAGCATAACCTGACCAGGCCATACTCAACTTAACTTAGTCATGTACCCATGTACAGGACACATTTCAAAGTGTTCGCGTGTAGGATATTTGTAACTTTCAAAACAAATAACAAAACAAATAAATAAATAAGCAAATACATAAAATAATTATAATTACTTAGAATGAGAAAGTAAAAATTATACTCGTAGATTTACATTTGTTAGTATCAAATATATAATACTGATTCACGGATAAACACAAAAATAACTTTTTTCATCAATAAATTAAAATAAAAATTCTCTCTCTCTCTCTCTCTCTCTCTCTCTCTCTCTCTCTCTCTCTCTCTATGGGAGGGCGGCATGTGCTGTGTTTTCCCCCACCATGGAGCCGCCTGTGCCGGCTGATTCATGGATTGGCCGTAGACTACCCACCTCGTCGAGCTCCACCTACTATGAACTGAATGCCATCTTGGATGCCGTGACTCTCCTTGTTCGACGACGAGTGAATGGGGTAATAATTTGTGACTCCCAATCGGCCCTACAAGCCCTATCCTCGCCAAGACCCATCTGTGGCCGTGCTGTGGGAGATATACTATGTCGCCTCGCTGCCGCTCGGGATGCTTCTCTTGTTGTGTCGTTTGTATGGACGCCATCTCACATTGGGCTGACTGGCAACGACACAGCGGATCGTCTTGCCAAGGCGGCCTGTATGCTGGATGGGCATGCTGTGGACGCTGAGCCCTCCCTCCGATGCCTACGTAACATCATCTACTCAGCTGGGTTTGCCACGACGGTCCAGCGCAGGGACACGGAGAGGGCCAACAGTGTGTCCATACAGCACCATGATCACTTTCTTCACAGTCACTACAAGTATCGCAGACGCGGGTTAATGGTGCGGAAAAACAATGTAGTTAGTGCTCGGCTCAGAATGGGGTATCGGCCTTTATGGCAGGTCTCCCAGACTCTAGATATGCCACAGTACACCTCCTGTAAATTATGCGACCGTCCTAATGCTAACACTCTTGACCACTATTGTCTTCAGTGCCCCACAGTGAGAGATGTTTTACCACGAGGTCAGAACTTAATACAGATCTGCTCATTTTTACTTAATGATGACAACCTTGATGTTATTCTTGCTCGTTATCCTCACTTTGGTGGCCATTAATTATATTGAATTATACATATATTTTCTGTATGTTGCTGTATAATTCTGTTTGTGCATTCTGCATTTCTCTGAGCTTTACTTTTGTGTATAATGTACTCTGTGCTGCCATACTGTGAGTTGTGTGTTAGTATGCAGCAATGTTTTATCAATGTGGACACCTCCCTGTAAACTATGTTCTATTCTTGGTTTTGTATCCATTTGAAGCATTATTTGTATGAACTCATGTAATGTCTGACGCCTTGGCGCAATAAATTAATAAAATAAAATAATTCTCTCTCTCTCTCTCTCTCTCTCTCTCTCTCTCTCTCTCTCTCTCTCTCTCTCTCTCTCTCTCTCTCTCTCTCTCTCTCTCTCTCTCGCTCGCTCTCCTCTCTCTCTCTCTCTCTCTCTCTCTCTCTCTCTCTCTCTCTCTCTCTCTCTCTCTCTCTCTCTCTCTCTCTCTCTCTCTCTCTCTCTCTCTCTCTCTCTCTCTCTCTCTCTCTCTCTCTCGCGATTGCTTATACATTACCAAAATACGAATTAAAATATTAGTTATCATGATACGACTACAAAGACTATAATTATATTATTTTTATATTCTTTTTTAGTAATAATAAAAATTATTACTAAGCGAACAACACCTAATCGCTTAATAGTCACCCCTATAATATCTATGACGTTTTCTTTGAATAATCTTCTTTCGTGTAATAAAGAAAACGTAATTTTTAGACTTAAACTTGTACATTTTTAATTCCAATTTAATATATTATAAATAATTTACTTTATTAATGTAATGCAATTAGTTTGTTACCATTACAAAGATTACTAAATTCTTAATCTAAGAATAACATATTAAATTTTTAA
>JAXCGZ010007922.1:40000-45000 GCA_037179515.1 Halocaridina rubra | reverse complement strand
TTATTATTATTATTATTATTATTATTATTATTATTATTACCATCATCATTACTACAGCTTTTGTATATAGATAGAGTTATGAATCAAAAGTAGTAATTATTGATACATATAGACATGCACATACATATACATATACACATATACATACATATATACATATAAATACATATACACATACATATACATATAAGAACATAAGAACATAAGAATAGAGGACACTGCAACATGCCTACTGGCACACACGAGGCAGCTCCATTTTTGAATTGTATTTTCAGCATGTCTAACCTATTCTATTCTACTCTACTTATTTATTCTGTTTTTCTTTTTATGATTTTTCTAATAAGCACTAACCTATTCATACCCACCCTACCTCTGTCATATGTCTATCTAATCTACATTTGAAGGTGTCTAAGGTATTGGCATTTACTATCATACTAGGAAGCTTGTTCCATGCATCAGCTATACACATACATGCACACATGTACACACATATACATACATATGAGCTCTTGAGGGAGGGGGTTAGAATACTTTCTCCATGTTCATTAGCTAAGAATACAGAGATATCATGACAGACAAAGCAACCGCAAAATTCATATTACAAACTAATAAAAAAAAAAAATGCTCAGTTACAGACATAAATTGGGACAGACAAAATGTCAAATCAATGGATGAGAGAGAGAGAGAGAGAGAGAGAGAGAGAGAGAGAGAGAGAGAGAGAGAGAGAGAGAGAGAGAGAGAGAGAGAGAGAGAGAGAGAGAGAGAGAGAGAGAATTTTCAGATGGCCGATGTGTTATAATAAAATCAAAGTTAAATCTCTTGGAGAGAGAGAGAGAGAGAGAGAGAGAGAGAGAGAGAGAGAGAGAGAGAGAGAGAGAGAGAGAGAGAGAGAGAAAGGAGTGAAGTTGGTCTCAAAGAAAATGGGAAGAAAAAAAGAAAGAAAATGTAATAGAATATGGGAAGAAGGAATAAAATAAGTAAATAACTCTGGAAGAAAAGGAATTGGATGATAGGGATGGAGGGATTAAAGAGGGATGGAGGGATTAAAGAGGAGGAGGAGGTAATCAGCCTGGAAGGAGGCCTATAGGGATTGAGGAAGTGGATATAGTTGTTGAGCGTGGAAGGGATTGGGAGGGATTGGAAAAGACTAAAGGAGAAGAAGTAGGAGGGAAGTCTTTGGTCAAAATGGATGGGGGATTGGACAGGAAAGGAGGGAGTGAAAAAGAGGAGAAGGAGGAGGAAGGAGGGGTTAATAAGCGTTGAAAGAGGATGGGAAAGAAACGAAGGGACTGAAAAAGGAGGAGGCGGAAGAGGGAGTTCAACAGCGAGGAAGGGAGTTTCGTGGGATTGAAATGGAGGAGAAGGAGGATGGAGGGAATGATAAAGAGGGAGGAGAGAGAGAGAGAGAGAGAGAGAGAGAGAGAGAGAGAGAGAGAGAGAGAGAGAGAGAGAATCATCATGGAAGGGGGATTAAAAAGAAGGAGGGAGAAGCCTCTTAGTCAGCCAGGAAGGAGGACTGTAGGGATTGTAAAGGAGTTGGATCCAGAAAAGTTTCTTAATTATCGAAGAGGGAGTCAGAAAAGGGATGGAAAATGGAACAGAAGGGATAAAAAGAGTAAGATTTGAGAGCTGATCAGCGTGGAAGGGGGATTGTAAGGATTGAAAAAGGAGGCCTTTTCAATCCCACCCATTCACCTTCCACTCTAATGAACACCCACTTCCGCCTCCCCTCCTCCTCTTCATTAGCATAAAAGCGGGATGGGAGTGGGATGGAAGTTACTGGATGGGATGGGATGTTCTTAATCAGTGGAGGGGGGATCGGTGGAGGATGGAGGGACTGAGTGATTGGGGGAGAGGGAGACGCCTCTTGATCATGGTGTGGACGGGTAGGGTGGGGGTGATGGAGCAGTAAAGGAGAAAATTCTTGATCAGCGTGGGGGGTTGGGAGGTGCGTGGAGGGATAGAAGGAGGTGGAGTCTCCTTCTCAAGCTCTGTGAGTGAGTGAGTGAGCCTTTTCCTCCATCCCCAATCCCCCCCATCTCAGTACCATGAACAACGTCAGAGGGTGAGGGTGTGCGTCCGTGTGTGTTTCTCTCTCTCAACCTCCTGTGATAATAAAAAAAAAATTTATATATTTCTAACCTTATTTAATTTGGATTATTTGTGCTCTATTCTCACTGATTTTATAGAAGTGGTTTAGTACACCCCTATGTTACCAGCCGTTCTCACCCCAATTATTCCACTGCACCCATGAAGGTAAGTAACGTATTTTTTTTTCCTTTACGTTATTTTTCCACTACGCCAGTGAAATATGTTCCACCACGTTGAAAATAAAAACCAGTCTTCGATTTCTATTTGAGGTTTTAATGGTCATTTCTGTGGGGTTTTGAGGTTTATTTTCACATGTGGAATATTTAAGTTTTTTTTTTTATAGCTTATATAAACATTTTGGATATTTGTGTAAATATATTTGAAGCCTGGTTTGCCTGTAATTTTTTTTTTTTTTTACGTGGCTTTTATTCCCGTGTTTTTTTTTTCTTCTGTGACGGTAACACGCGGTGAAGTGCATAGAGTTTCAGCAGCGAATAATTAATCGTTTCTCGACCTATTTACAGTCATTTATGACCTAGAAATGCAGTTATTGACTGTATAAACGCACTGGTGCATTGACCGGCTTCGCTTCGGGGTCACCTGGTCGCCAGAACAGAGAAAGACGATAGTCGCGAAATTAAACTTCCGCGAAAATTGAAGCTTGTGTGTGCGTCTTTCTGAAGAACTTGGTTGAGAATTGGAACATTGCGCGGTCATTTCAAATGTATACTCTCTCTCTCTCTCTCTCTCTCTCTCTCTCCTCCTCTCTCTCTCTCTCCTCTCTCTCTCCTCTCTCTCTCTCTCTCAGATGACATAAAAAACATTATGAAAGAAAGAGACAAACTACAAAATGAAGTAAAACTACAAAGAGATAATATCCCTTTAAGAGAAAAGTTTACAGAGCATAAGAAACAAGTAAAATCATTATTAAGTAACAGTAAGAAACAGTATTACAAAAATGAATTTCAAAACGCTAAAGGCAATATCTCTGATACATGGAAAATTGCTAAAACCATGCTTTCCAATAACTGTAATAAAAGTAGTAACATATCAATTATACCCGATGAGGTAGATGTAAGTGCTAAAGCAGAAGAGTTCAATAATTTTTTCGCTGAAGTGGGGAAAAAAAACTTTGAAAAAACAAAAAAAGAAATAATAAATGAAATCAATAATAGTAATGGTGGTAATAATAATGATGATGATAGTAGTAATAATAATAGAAATGTTGATAATGGTGTAAATAATAATGATGGTGGTAGTAATGGTAATGATAATAGTGATGATGGTAGTAATAATAATAATAATGTTAATCTTCAAGAACATAGTGCATTCAATAGAAGTAATGATGTCTTTAACCCTACTACAGTAGATTGTAATACAGTAATCTTAGTAATAAAAAATCTGAAAGACTCTAATGCATATGGATCAGATGGAATTTGTTTTCGTTTTATTAGAGATTCATTATTTGTAATAGCATATTATCTGACGGTAATAATCAATACTTCCATAGTTACCAATATTTACCCAGATTTATGGAAAAATCCCCATGTAATTCCTGGTTTTAAAAATGGAAATCCTGACGACGTCTCTAACTATAGACCAATCTCTTTACTACCAATTTTATCAAAGATACTTGAAAAGATTGTTGCAAATCAGTTAAGTGAGTTTCTTGAAAAAAATAAACTTATTGCAAAAAGTCAACACGGTTTCAGGCCAAAATTATCAACTGAAACTGCCTTATTGAAAATATCAGATGAAATATACAAAAATATAGATAATAAGAAAATATCATTGCTACTACTACTCGATCTTTCTAAAGCTTTTGATAGCGTACACCATACCATCTTATTAGAAAAATGCAAAAAAATGAACATTGACCCAAGCTGGTTCGAGAACTATTTAAAAAACCGCTACCAGTCAGTCAGAATAAAAGATGTAGTTTCAAGTCGCAAGAAGGTATTGTTTGGGGTCCCTCAGGGATCGATCCTAGGACCTATACTTTTTCTAATATATGTAAACGATCTAGTAAAATATTTACCTAACTGTTATGTCATTCAATATGCTGACGATACTCAAATCTTAATTGAAGGAGAAATTAATGACTTAGAAAATATTATTCGTAGAGCAGAAGAAATTTTGTATATGGCTAAACGTTACTTTCTAAAAAATGGTCTGTTACTTAATGAAACTAAAACCCAATCTATTCTTATCGGATCCAGACAATTATTATCAGAAGTTGATGACAATCTTCATATAAATTTTAACGGTAATATCATTAAGCCAATGAACTCGGTAAAGAACCTAGGTGTCTATTTTGACCGTTACATGAATTTTGAAATGCATATAGATGAAATTTATAAAAAAGTAATTGGTACTCTAATATATCTAAATAGGGTAAAAGACTCATTTGAAACATCAACTCGTATAATAATTGTCCAGTCCTTAGCTATGAGTTTAATTAATTACTGTCTCAAAGTTTGGGGATGTACAAATAAGACTCAATTACAAAGAATACAAAAGTTACAAAACTTTGCAGCACGAGTGGCTGTTGGCAATGTAAGAAAATACGAGCACATCTCTCCTGCTTTAAAAGATCTAGAATGGATAAAGATTAGAGATAAATATGTTTTTGATATATGTACCTTTGTTTTTAATATACTAAGAAACAATCTTCCTGATTGCTTGTATAATTTTTCTACAGTAAGCTCAGTTACCGGGTTAACTACCCGTCAAGGGGAAGATTTATTAGTACGAAGGTCTAAAACTGATATTGGCTCAAGAGATATAAACATTCGTGGACCTCATTTATATAATCAGCTTCCCAGAGAACTAAAAAATGCTGGTTCAGTGTATACTTTTAAATATAATCTTAAGAAGTTACTCTTAAAGGAAGATTTTACTTGTAAATT
>JAXCGZ010007922.1:17500-37500 GCA_037179515.1 Halocaridina rubra | reverse complement strand
TTAATATATGATGTACTCTATTCCATTGTACGTAATGGCAAAATTGGTTCTTTTGTTTCCTCGTTAGATTAGGTTGGGTTAAATTAGGTCAAGTTACACAAGAAAACCGCAGTCGTGAATTCAGGAGAGAATGCTCTTATTTCAGATTTAATAATAATAATTGTGATATTACTTTTGCCTCCACTACTGCCACAACTACTACTACTACTACTACTACTTATACTACTACTAATAATAAGGAGAAGAGTAAAGGCAACAATAATAATAATAACTGTAATGCTGAAATTGCGTAGCGGGAATTGTGCAGGTGAGACCATACCTTGCATAACTCTGTAATTGTATGTTTTTTTAATGACAGACCAAGAGACTGTTAGATTCTTGGAAGCTGCTCTCTTTTTTTTTGTACTATTTTCTTCGCTATGCTCTTTATTGTACTCTTTTTCTAGGTATAATTATATATATATATATATATATATATATATATATATATATATATATATATATATATATATATATATATATATATATATATATATATATATATATATATATATATATATATGTGTGTGTGTGTGTGTGTTTGTTTGTTTTTTTTAAGAACTGGTTTAATCCACTCAACTGTAGCAGTTACAGCTACTTTTATTATTATTTTGTTGTTTAGCTGCCGCGGCTGAGTGGTAACGCTCACAACTTTGATTCCTCAGGGCCTTGGTTCGAGGCCCGCCACGGTCTGAGGTTAGAAAGGGCATTCACTCAGGGTAATTGTCGCATTTACCAAAACCAAAGTCCTTCGCAAGAAGGCACCGTTCTAGCCCTTACTAGAATATGGAGTCCGTGGCGTAAATACGATCAGATCACATTATTATTATTATTTTTTACTGTGAAGTTACTTTTTCAGATTTTATTTTAATATTCAAAAATAGTGCGGACGCGGTAGCACAGTGGTAAAGCGCGTCTTGGTAAGCGACTGACGTGGGTTCCACCACGGACCATTAGGAAAGGCTTCCAGTTTTAATCTTCATGTTCCAACATGTCCGTGTCCACCCCCATTCGAATGGGGACTCATTTTGACATAGAACTTCAATATTTTATAACTTACGGGACTATTTCATACACTGGGAGGTCTTTATCTTCGCTTGATCCACAAAGAGGTCAAAGGGTAAATAAACGTAGAGGTCAAAGGGTAAATCAACGTTTCAAATCACTTGCAGAAGTTAAGATAAAATTATACTCTATTTTTTTTATTTCTCGTGGAATCCATTAACCCATTTATTAAGGATTTTTTTTTCTGAAAATTGGCTACTTAAATACTGTGTGTGTGTGTGTTTGTGTGTGTTGAGCTTGGATTATCACATTATTATTTACTAAGGAAGAGAGTCATGTTGGTTTCATAGAAATGAGAATAAAAAATATCCTGGAGCAGTCTCTCTCTCTCTCTCTCTCTCTCTCTCTCTCTCTCTCTCTCTCTCTCTCTCTCTCTCTCTCTCTCTCTCTCTCTCTCTCTCTATATATATATATATATATATATATATATATATATATATATATATATATATATATATATATATATATATATATATATATATATATATATATATATATTCTTCATGTTGGATTTGCGATTTTGGAAAATTGTTGCTTTCCTCTTTTTTTGTGCTTGTATCACTTTTAAAAACCATCTTGCAAGATGAATGTCTTGCGAGATAACCTCTGCAGCGATGCTCTCTAAGACGAAATGCAGAGGATGACACAAACAGATTAAGAAATAAGATAACAATAATATAGTCTCTTGTTGTTCCGGTTTTACGTCACGGACTCCCTTTTCTACCAAGGGCTAGGACGGTTGCCTTCTTGCGAAGGACTTGTTTTGGCAGATATAATCGTTACCCTGAGTGCATGCCCTTGCTAACCTCAGACCATGACGGGACGCGAATCCTCGACCTGACGTCTCAGAGTCGCAGACGCTACCGCTTGAGCCACGGTGACTTGTTAGTCACAAAATCCTATCCGGAGGAAAACTAGAGCAATATATATATATATATATATATATATATATATATATATATATATATATATATATATATATATATATATATATATATATATATATATATATATATATATATATATATATATATATATATATATATATATATATATATATATATATATATATATATATATATATATATATATATATATATATATATATATATATATATATATGTGTGTGTGTGTGTGTGTGTGTGTGTGCTCGCGCGTGTACACACTATCGCCAACTGTTATTTCGTCAGTTCGATACTGAGGTGAATCGAAAACAATATTGAGAGGAACAGATAAAAAGTAAAAAAAAAAAAATGGAATTAGAGCAAAGCATCCCATACAAATCAATAGGAAATGATGACGTCGACTGTGTTCGATTACACTAATATGGCTTCCGTACTGACACCGTGCTTAGATACTTGATTGCTAGAAATCCTGAATATAAGGCTATTAATGAGTAAAAATATCATAGCCCACAGATTCGAACGGGTTTTAGAGATGTACATAGGAACACTTGTTTTAATTTTGCGGTATTCGAAGTCATTTTGAACACGTTCGAACGTATTGTTTACATTTTGACAAGCGACTGGAAGTTTGATAACACGTGGTTGGTTCAACGCCCTGAAGCTGGTTTCGAGGAAGATGGAGAATGAGAGAGAGAGCGCAAACCTGTATAGTGGGGTTTAAACGGTCAAATTGTTCGTCGAACGCGGTTCGAACCGCGTTCGACGAACCGTTTGACCGTGTAACCCCCCCCCCTTGTAGCTAGAAAGATTGAACAGTCTCTAGAAAAGACACCCTTTGGTATTCGAAATATTTTTTTTTCTTATTTCAAGATAAATTAAGACACGTGGTTGTCTAGATTATAAAATAAATGCCATATTGCATCCAGAAGACAGCAGATTAATAATTATGAATGGCTATGGCAAAAGCCTATAGACGCCATATTGCATCCACGTGGTGCATCCTAACTCAGGTTAAATAGTATTTTCAAGGTATTGTTTCTAGGAAAAGAAATTAGTTCCATCTAGGTAATATCCATAGGGGCTGAATTATCTCCACATCGCCTTATCCCCTGCGTCCTCCTTCTTCACACCGCGCACCTTCATATCCTCCCTCACCACATCCATAAATCTCCTCTTTGTTCTACCCTACCCTCTTTTGCCTGGCAGATCTATCCTCAATATCCTTCTCTCAATGTATCGCTCATCCCTTCTCAGAACATATCCACACCTTCCCTGTCTCTCCTCCTACTCTCTAGGCAGTATATATATAAATAAATGTTAATTTCCCAGAATTTAGACATCCTTTCCAAAAGGATTCATATTGCATCCGTTAGGTAGCTTCGTTAAAATGTGAGTGTGTGTGTGTGTGTGTTTTTTTTTAGTGTATGCGTGTACTACATAAGTCTCTATTTTCAGTCTATTTTAATATATATATATATATATATATATATATATATATATATATATATATATATATATATATTATATATATATATATATATATATATATATATATATATAGTCACCGTGGCTCAAGCGGTAGCGTCCGTGACTATATATATATATATATATATATATATATATATATATATATATATATATATATATATATATATATATATATATATATATATATATATATATATATCCGTTAGTACTGTTTTTTTTTTTATTCAATACATATTTCTGCCAGCATGTCTGTTTCTAGTAATATTTATATATCTGTTTCTCTGTCTCTCAGATTAGAGAAATGAAATCAATGAGAGAAAAAAAGAAAAGATCTCTTTAACTTCTCTTCGCTGCAAAATTTCTATCTACGTGTCTTTTTCCATTAATCTTTACACATCTATTTACTGTCAGTATGTGGAAAGAAAGAGAAAATAAAATATAATAGAAAATTAGAAGTTACAAAAACGTACCATGTCCCCGATTTTAAATTCCCTCGGAATTACTGTTCAAATTTTCTAGGAATTTTTCCTTGAGCAATTCTGGAAGATACGTCGACAATATTTAGATATTGATTCACTTCCTGTATTATTAGTAATCAAAGAATTATATTTGTTTATTTATGTATTTTAAATTGTTTATTTTATCTATATATATTTCTCTACTCTTCTACAAAGCACTGTCTCAATATATACGAAGGTGTTTAACGTCGTTTATGACATGGTTTTCCTTGATCCAAAACTTTTTTTAATTTTCTAAAGACTGGTCAAGGCACAGCCTTTGTATCAACACCTCTATTAGTGATAAGTTGAGGTTGATCACGGGGTTATAAGATGCCGGTATGCCTTTATTAGTTTCCTGTGACTGTTCTTGCATTGGCCCAGAAATTCATATCTAAATTGCTAATGTTTCTACCATTACTACTGATGCTACGACTACTGCTACTTGTACGACTACTGCTGTTGTAATTGAAGGAAACACTCCTTTCTAGCTTAGTCAGATTATTATTATTATTTTTATTATTATTATTAAAGTGCTACAATCATCACTATTACTACTGCTCTTAACTTCAGCTACTACTACTACTGCTGCTGCTATATAAGCTAGGAAAACGATGTAGCTCTTTCAATTTTGTGAAATAAAAACAATTCTACTATTGCTACTATTGTTACTACTATTCGAACTAGGATGATGAGGTAGTTTATCCAATCCTTAATGTAAAAACCTAGTTCTACTATTACTACTACTGCTGCTACTTCTACTACTACTACTACTACTATCACCGGAAAATCATAGATTCCTTCTTATTCAGCCATTCCAACCTTCGAGATTCATCGAATATTTTACTTGAAAGGAAATAGGTTACTCATGACTCACCCCCACATTCACTTTTTGACTCATGAGGGGGGTATCGTCTTGACTCATGGGCAAATGTGAGGGGGGTCTGCCCCCTACCTCGTATTATTATTTCTTTATACTTTTGCCTCTACTTCCGGTTTTACATCACGGACTCCCTTTTCTACCAAGGGCTAGGACGGTTGCCTTCTTGCGAAGGACTTTTGGCAGATATAATCGTTACCCTGAGTGCATGCCCTTGCTAATCTCAGACCGTGACGGGGCGCGAACCCTCGACCTGACGCCTCAAAGTCGCGGGCGCTACCGCTTGAGCCACGGTGACTACACTACGGAATATATATATAAATATAAAAATAAATTGTATTTATAATTTTAGATTTAAAAAGGAGGTGTAAAAGATTAAAAGATATGTAATATTGAGTCCTCCATTTTTCTTCCACCCTCCTCCACTTCTCTTCCATTCCTTCACTTCATCCTCCCTTTTTTTTTCGATTCTGTGTAGTTGAAAGGACGTGTACGCATTGAGCTCCCGATAATATTGCGTTTATCAAGTGACAGAGTTTAAATGCACAGCTATAAAATTAACGAAAGCATACTGAAATATAAATCTTCAAATTTAAGTCAGAGTGATTATTACAACTTTAGTGTTTAAAAAGATACAAAGAAAATTCATTATAATCTTATAACATATCAGAAACCGTTGAGAGTGTCTCTCCCAGTGTTACCGATTTCAACCACAACCTCTCGCGACCGACCTAAAAAGGACCTTTCTTAGGTGAACCTGCAGTTCCCCTCATACCGCAGTTTCCCTCCCATTCACACCAGAATGTCCTCATCGGAAAATGTTGACCTTTCTGACCTTACGTGTGTAAATACTGATAATTTTCCCGAAGTGTTTATATCATCTCTGGACAGAATATTCGTATATTCACGTGAGGACATCAGAAGGGAATTGGAAAAAATTAAAAAAGTAACTCTGTACAAAACAAGTCAACTTTTGCTTTCTATGGTAGTGGAACTCTTTCCCCAATACAGTGGAAAACACATCATAAAAAATACGTGTAAAAAAGATATAATTACAAACATAATCATTCTTAGCGCAAGTGTCCTGAATATCTCAATGAATGAAATAAATGGTGAACTTGACAAACTCTTTCAACCTCAAACTTCGGTTGTAAAATCCATAGAGTCTAAAAAAACACACGACCTAGGAGACCTACATCGAATGATAGAAAGTCTTGCAGATAAGGTGAAAATTTTGGAAGCAGATGCTGAAAAGGTGAAAGCCTTACCACACAAGGTGGGTTTACTAGAATCTGACATTGTCCTACTTAAAAGAAAAAAAAAATAAACTTTATTTCCATTTTACAATGGGTATTCGTCAGCCAGGACAAGCCCCAACCCCCCACTGTGATGTCCACCCACAGCAGATAATTCTAGGTTGAAACTGCTATTAGAAACATCTCCACCTCTCAGTTCAGTGCTGTCACCTAACAATGATGATGTCCCTTCTATCAACAACCCTCAGGTTCTGCAAACTAGGTTTTCTGTCTCTACTCACAATTCCTTCAGTGCATTGAGTGATGAATGTGACAGTGGTAGTGAAGAAGAGGTAGATCCAGATAAAAGTGATAGCCATCAAGACAACCTGAATACACCATCTAGCATAAATAATCAAATCAGTAACAGGTTACAAAATAGTGATGAAACAACAGCTTCCTTTCCCACTACTCCTAACAATGCAACAACAGGCACTAACCAGAACAAGATTCTTCCCAGCACAAACAACCAACCTGGTAAAGAGTTGCAAAACAGCTAAGAAGATATAGAGTCAATCTCCACTACTCCTAACAACACAGCAACTGTCACTAACCAGGACACCCAAATTACATCTTCCAGCACAAATAACCAACCCAGCAATAGGCTGCGAAACAATGAAGAAAACAGAAAAGACAAAATAGCAGCAATCTCTATTCTAAACATTCCATCGAAGTCCTCTCCCCCACAGCCACAGTTGCCAAATAATGCAAGTGCAAGGGTTACAGCTCAAATATATATTCGCATTCCTGGCAACCCCTTTGAGAGAGAGATACGTAATACACTGACAAATCAAGGCATTCCTTCTGAAGAAGTCTTGATTAAGGAGCTTTCTCGCACACCAAACTGGGTTTCCTTCGCAATAACGATATCGAAAGGATTTGAATATGTGCCTTACAAACTGAATCAATGGCCTACAGGCACAAGTGTCCAGCCATTTCGTGGGAGCAAACAATGGACACAACCTGGGTATTCTACAAAATATCCCAAACTACAGTCATACCAAAATAAACAGCAAAGAGCTAATGGAACAATCCCCTATGCGCGAGACTACAGAAAGAGACACGATACAAACCTCTCTTATCGCCGTCCACGCACAAGAGACTTCTCCTGGAGTGATGGCTCTTACAACCCTAGACACTCACCTAGGCATACAAACTTTGGGAAGGCCCGATCATACCACGGCACGTACTCAAACCAGCGTTACACATCCAACGGCAGGTACAGACACCAGGATCCATGGGCTAACCCCAGAACACACTACAATGATGAATTCCCAGCAGAATCACACAGTCAAAACTACAACTATGACTATGGATACCACCCCAATGAAACATGGTAATACCTCGTCTCCTGCTGTTGCTGTTACTGCTGCCGATGTGAAAGTTACTTGTAAATATAATGATAGATTATCTGTCGTACATACAAATGCACAATCCCTGTTATCCCATATACTAGAAATTGAACATATGCTTGTACAAGAAAATATTGATGTTCTTTGCATTAGCGAATCATGGCTGTATCCGTCAATTAATAATGCATTTATTAATATTCCTTCATATAATATTTATCGCTATGACAGTGGTAGAGGTGGAGGTGTATGTTTATATGTTAAAAATTATTTGAAGGCCACTGAACTAAATCTTGAAACTGAGAAGCACGAAGGAGTGGAAGATAAATGGATCTCTGTCCAACATAAAAAGTTTCCTTCTATTATCATAGGCTGCGTGTACCGCCACCCCAAAGCCTCGGTAACCTCTTTTAGCTATATTTTGGACGTTTTTAAGGAGATAATTTTAAAAAACAAACCAGTTTTTATATATGGCGATTTTAATGATGATCAACTAAAAAGAGAAAATAAAATGAGTAGACTTATTAAGAATTTAAATCTAGAACAGATTATAAATAAACCAACTAGAATCACTCCCACTTCAGTTTCCCAAATCGATCTAGTAATAACAAACTCCAAACATATGATAACTAAGTGTGACGTAATGCCAAGCCCTATAGCAGACCACGAGGAAATTGTAACGTCCCTAAATATTCGCAAACCAAAGAGACAACCAATCTTTAAAACATTCAGATGCTTAAGAAATTATTCACAAGAATTACTTTGTAGTTTACTTATGAATGAAGTACATAAATGAAATTCTATATACCGATAATATTAATATACAAGTAAAAATTTTAACCAGTGTCTTATCATCATGTATAGATCGATGTGCACCACTCGTGACAAGAGAAATATTTCGTCCCCCCGCTCCTTGGATAACAGATGACATAAAAAACATTATGAAAGAAAGAGACAAACTACAAAATGAAGTAAAACTACAAAGAGATAATATCCCTTTAAGAGAAAAGTTTACAGAGCATAAGAAACAAGTAAAATCATTATTAAGTAACAGTAAGAAACAGTATTACAAAAATGAATTTCAAAACGCTAAAGGCAATATCTCTGATACATGGAAAATTGCTAAAACCATGCTTTCCAATAACTGTAATAAAAGTAGTAACTTATCAATTATACCCGATGAGGTAGATGTAAGTGCTAAAGCAGAAGAGTTCAATAATTTTTTCGCTGAAGTGGGGAAAAAACCTTTGAAAAAACAAAAAAAGAAAAAATAAATGAAATCAATAATAGTAATGGTGGTAATAATAATGATGATGGTAGTAGTAATAATAATAGAAATGTTGATAATGGTGTAAATAATAATGATGGTGGTAGTAATGGTAATGATAATAGTGATGATGGTAGTAATAATAATAATAATGTTAATCTTCAAGAACATAGTGCATTCAATAGAAGTAATGATGTCTTTAACCCTACTACGGTAGATTTTAATACAGTAATCTTAGTAATAAAAAATCTGAAAGACTCTAATGCATATGGATCAGATGGAATTTGTTTTCGTTTTATTAGAGATTCATTATTTGTAATAGCATATTATCTGACGGTAATAATCAATACTTCCATAGTTACCAATATTTACCCAGATTTATGGAAAAATCCCCATGTAATTCCTGGTTTTAAAAATGGAAATCCTGACGACGTCTCTAACTATAGACCAATCTCTTTACTACCAATTTTATCAAAGATACTTGAAAAGATTGTTGCAAATCAGTTAAGTGAGTTTCTTGAAAAAAATAAACTTATTGCAAAAAGTCAACACGGTTTCAGGCCAAAATTATCAACTGAAACTGCCTTATTGAAAATATCAGATGAAATATACAAAAATATAGATAATAAGAAAATATCATTGCTACTACTACTCGATATTTCTAAAGCTTTTGATAGTGTACACCATACCATCTTATTAGAAAAATGCAAAAAAATGAACATTGACCCAAGCTGGTTCGAGAACTATTTAAAAAACCGCTACCAGTCAGTCAGAATAAAAGATGTAGTTTCAAGTCGCAAGAAGGTATTGTTTGGGGTCCCTCAGGGATCGATCCTAGGACCTATACTTTTTCTAATATATGTAAACGATCTAGTAAAATATTTACCTAACTGTTATGTCATTCAATATGCTGACGATACTCAAATCTTAATTGAAGGAGAAATTAATGATTTAGAAAATATTATTCGTAGAGCAGAAGAAATTTTGTATATGGCTAAACGTTACTTTCTAAAAAATGGTCTGTTACTTAATGAAACTAAAACCCAATCTATTCTTATCGGATCCAGACAATTATTATCAGAAGTTGATGACAATCTTCATATAAATTTTAACGGTAATATCATTAAGCCAATGAACTCGGTAAAGAACCTAGGTGTCTATTTTGACCGTTACATGAATTTTGAAATGCATATAGATGAAATTTATAAAAAAGTAATGGGTACTCTAATATATCTAAATAGGGTAAAAGACTCATTTGAAACATCAACTCGTATAATAATTGTCCAGTCCTTAGCTATGAGTTTAATTAATTACTGTCTCAAAGTTTGGGGATGTACAAATAAGACTCAATTACAAAGAATACAAAAGTTACAAAACTTTGCAGCACGAGTGGCTGTTGGCAATGTAAGAAAATACGAGCACATCTCTCCTGTTTTAAAAGATCTAGAATGGATAAAGATTAGAGATAAATATGTTTTTGATATATGTACCTTTGTTTTTAATATACTAAGAAACAATCTTCCTGATTGCTTGTATAATTTTTCTACAGTAAGCTCAGTTACCGGGTTAACTACCCGTCAAGGGGAAGATTTATTAGTACGAAGGTCTAAAACTGATATTGGCTCAAGAGATATAAACATTCGTGGACCTCATTTATATAATCAGCTTCCCAGAGAACTAAAAAATGCTGGTTCAGTGTATACTTTTAAATATAATCTTAAGAAGTTACTCTTAAAGGAAGATTTTACTTGTAAATTTTAATAGTACACCCATCTTTATGATTTGTTTGTTTTAGTATGTCTATATCGTACACCACAGATGTCTATCTGGAATATATATGCATCTTATTTGAATACCCAATGTACGTTGGAAATAAAGACTTATTATTATTATTATTATATGTGCTTTCACCCCTTCTTCCTCTTCTCTTCCATTCCTTCGCCACCTCCTCCGCTTCCCTCCCATTCCCTCGCAACCCCCTCCACTTCTGTTCCATTCCTTCACCTGTCTTCCACTTCTTTCCAACTTCCTCACACTTCCACTTCTCTTCCATTCCATCACACCTTCCTCCACTTCTTTCCCATTAGCTCTTATTTCTTCCACCCCTCCCCCCACCTCGCATCCATTCCTTTACCTCTCATTCGCTTCTCTCCCATTCATTTACCCCTCCTCTTCGTCTCTCCCATTCCTTCACCCTTCTTCCATTTCTCTCCCATTCCTTCTCCCACTTCTCTCCCACTCTTTCACCCCACCTCCACTTCTCTCCCATTCCATCACCCTGCTTCTACTTCTCTCCTACTCTCATCCCTACTCCACTTCTCTCCCATTCCTTCACCCTTCTCCCACTTCTCTCCCACTCTTTCACCCCACCTCTACTTCTCTCCTACTTCTCTGCTTCTACTTCTCTCCTACTCTCATCCCCACTCCACTTCTCTCCCATTCCCTCACCCCTCTTCCACTTCTTTCCCATTTCTTGACCCCTCTTCCACTTATTTCCTTTTCCTTCACATTTCTTCCACTTCTCTCCCACCCTTCACCCCTCCTTTACTTATCTCCCATTCCTTCACCTTTTTTTCCACTTCTCTCCTACTTCTTCACCCCTCCTCCACTTCTCTCACCGTCCTTCACCCCGCTTCCACTTCTTTCCCACTTCTTAACTTCTCTCCCAGTCCTTCACCCCGCTTCCACTTCTTTCTCACTCCTTCATCCCTATTCCACTTCTCAAATTTCTTCACCCCTCCTCCACTTCTCTCCTACTCCCTCACCCCTCCTCCACTTCTCCTACTCCCTCACCCCTCCTCCACTTCTCTCCCACTCCCTCACCCCTCCTCCACTTCTCTCCCACTCCCTCACCCCTCCTCCACTTCTCTCCCATTCCATCACCCTTTTTCCACTTCTCTCCCATTCCTTCATCCCCTCCGTCACTATTCTCTCATTCCCTCCTTTTCATTCACCCCTTCCACTTCTCCCATGCCATCACCCCATTCGTACTCCCACACTTCCATCACCCTCACACCACCCGTCCCTCTTCTCTTACACCCGCATCTATGCGCTCTCACCCCTACACCCTCTTTGCGGGGTTGTGATTCCCCATAACGCGTGCGGAGTTGCGTGCGCACACGCACGCACGCAACTCCTCAGCTAATCTGCTACCAAACATAGCTCGCTTTATGCCCCATGGCAATACCCGAGCTCCATATCCGCTGACGATACTCAAATCTTAATTGAAGGAGAAATTAATGATTTAGAAAATATTATTCGTAGAGCAGAAGAAATTTTGTATATGGCTAAACGTTACTTTCTAAAAAATGGTCTGTTACTTAATGAAACTAAAACCCAATCTATTCTTATCGGATCCAGACAATTATTATCAGAAGTTGATGACAATCTTCATATAAATTTTAACGGTAATATCATTAAGCCAATGAACTCGGTAAAGAACCTAGGTGTCTATTTTGACCGTTACATGAATTTTGAAATGCATATAGATGAAATTTATAAAAAAGTAATGGGTACTCTAATATATCTAAATAAGGTAAAAGACTCATTTGAAATATCAACTCGTATAATAATTGTCCAGTCCTTAGCTATGAGTTTAATTAATTACTGTCTCAAAGTTTGGGGATGTACAAATAAGACTCAATTACAAAGAATACAAAAGTTACAAAACTTTGCAGCACGAGTGGCTGTTGGCAATGTAAGAAAATACGAGCACATCTCTCCTGTTTTAAAAGATCTAGAATGGATAAAGATTAGAGATAAATATGTTTTTGATATATGTACCTTTGTTTTTAATATACTAAGAAACAATATTCCTGATTGCTTGTATAATTTTTCTACAGTAAGCTCAGTTACCGGGTTAACTACCCGTCAAGGGGAAGATTTATTAGTACGAAGGTCTAAAACTGATATTGGCTCAAGAGATATAAACATTCGTGGACCTCATTTATATAATCAGCTTCCCAGAGAACTAAAAAATGCTGGTTCAGTGTATACTTTTAAATATAATCTTAAGAAGTTACTCTTAAAGGAAGATTTTACTTGTAAATTTTAATTGTACACCCATATTTGAATACCCAATGTATGTTGGAAATAAAGTCTTATTATTATTATTATTATTATTATTATTACTCTCTCTCTCTCTATCTATCTACCTCGTTCTATTCCCTGATGATCTGACAACTGCAGTCTATTCTCTTATATAGTTACAATTTCTCTCTCTCTCTCTCTCTCTCTCTCTCTCTCTCTCTCTCTCTCTCTCTCTCTCTCTCCTCTCTCTCTCTCTATCTATCTATCTATCTATCTATCTCGTTCTATTCCCTGATGATCTGACAACTGCAGTCTATTCTCTTATATAGTTACAATTTCTCTCTCTCTCTCTCTCTCTCTCTCTCTCTCTCTCTCTCATTCTATATATATATATATATATATATATATATATATATATATATATATATATATATATATATATATATATATAACAACATTAATAATAATAATAATAATAATAATAATATCAAAACAGTAACACTATGGATCAGTGCTTGTCTCCAGTCCCAGGAGGTCCAGTGTTCGACTCTTCAAAGGAGATTCGTATAGCATTACATGGCAAGAACCGCATGGAAGTAAGAGGAGTGTCTTAGCTATTGTCTTCTGAGCAGGGTCTCCCGTCTTACACCACTCATCTAAATAAATAAATAAATATAAACTAATAAAAAAAATGGGAATATAATTCATGGACTTGCGTGCGCGCGCACTCGCTACGTAAGAATGACATGAGTCGAGTTCAAAGTTATTATTATTATTATCATCATTGTTATTATTATTATCATTATTATTATTATTATTATCATCATTATTATTATTATCATCATTATTATTATTATATATATTGTTGTCATGAAAGAAAATATAAGTAACATCCTTGTAAGTATGTACATATTTTAAATTTATTATTATTATTATTATTATTAGTAGTAGTAGTAGTATTAGGAGTAGTAGTAGTAGTAGGAGGAGGAGGAGTAGAAAGTGAACCTATCTCGTTCGTATGACTCCTTTTCTATCTACCTACCAACCTGGCTATCTTATCATGCTATATCTATCTGTTTATCACTTTCTGTGACGTCATTAACGTATGTCTGTCTATGTATTTGCCAGTATACTTCTCTTGATATATATGTGTTGTCAGTATATAAATACATCAACTCTCAAGTAGGACATACGAACTGAAGTGTGACAGAGAGAGAGAGAGAGAGAGAGAGAGAATATATAAGATAAACATGGTAAAATAAGCATGATATAAGTGTACTACACGTGGGGCATAGAGAGAGAGAGAAAAAAAAATATATAAGATAAACATGGTAAAATAAGCATGATATAAGTGTACTACACGTGGGGCAGAGAGAGAGAGAGAGAGAGAGATATCTATGTAAAATGCAGAAGAAATTGATGGTAGAGAGATAGAGAGAGAGAGAGAGTCATTCGGTGGCCATGAGCCATTGAGAGGTTAAACAGAATAAAGATAAACATGAGTTGACCTCAATTTCGGTTGTCATTGACCAAGCCTGCTTCATTGTTCCCTCCTAAAGGGGGTGGGGGAAAGGGTCAGATGGGGGTCAGAAGAGGGAGAGAGTGAAGTGGAAAAGATTCCTACAGTAGTAGCTTAAATGGGGGTCAGAAGAGGGAGAGAGTGAAGCGGAAAAGATTCCTACAGTAGTAGCTTAAATGGGGGTCAGAAGAGGGAGAGAGTGAAGCGGAAAAGATTCCGACAGCAGTAGCTTAAAGACAAGGCAGCCAGAATCATTCTTAGAATAGGTACCTTATGCTCCTCAATCCCAGAAAAAACACCTGATTTAAAAATGTGTTATTCGGTTAGGTTAGGTTAGGTTAACCCAACTATACTTAACCTAACAACTTTTAAGAACTCCAATTATTATGAATTCTTGATTTCGTGCTCAATCGCAAATCAGGCACCTGCCTTTTGCCTAGTTCCCAGATGGAGCACCTATGAATCGGCCAGGTTAGGTTAAGTTAATCTTAAATTCACACACCTGAGTTTAAAATTTTTAGCTATACGAGGAAATTCGCACATTCAATCTCAATCGCAAATCAGCCACCTCCCTTTTTCCTCAACTCCAGATTAAGCAACTGAAAATGACATCAGGTGCCTATTCTGAGCAGAGTCCACCTCATTCAATGGCAAAAAAAAAAAAACCTCATTATAGAATAAGCGAAATTTCTCTTTTTGGAAATGTAGTCACCTTGGCTCAAGCGGTAGCGTCCGCGACTCTGAGGCGTCAGGTCGAGGGTTCGCGCCCCGTCACGGTCTGAGGTAAGCAAGGGCATGCACTCCGGGTAACGATTACACGCCAAAACAAATCCTTCGCAAGAAGGCAATCGTCCTAGCCCTTGGTAGAAAAGGGAGTCCGTGACGTAAAACCGGAACATCTCTTTTTGGAAATAGTCCTGGACCTCCTCAGCCACTTATGAATGTGACACATGGACAGCCCCCCCCCCCCAAAAAAAAAAAAAATTGCCCTCATCGGGCCCGGGCACCCCAAAAAAATTGAAACAATAGGTATAAGATTAAGGACAAGGCATAAATAAGAGTGATAAACAACAAGAAAACAACAGGCTGAAGGAATAGTCAAAGTAAGAAGATATATGGTAGGTTTAGGCTCTGAGATGACGCTAGATTTTTTTTTTTTTTTTTTAAAGGAAGACAAGACTTAGGAAAGACAGGAGGAGGAAGAGAGTTCCAGAGTCTGGAGGTGTTAACTGGACACCTATTTTAGTTTTTTTTTTATTTATCTTTTAATTATGCTAAGCATCCAGCCAGACACATGCCGCCATATTTATTATAGCTGTGCTTTAATTAAATTATATATATATATATATATATATATATATATATATATATATATATATATATATTATATATATATATTAAATTGTGTTAAGCCTTTAAATAGTTACATGTTGTTCCGGTTTTACGTCACGGACTTCCTTTTCTTCCAAGGGCTAGGACGGTTGCCTTCTTGCAAATGACTTGTTTTGGCAGATGTAATCGTTACCCTGAGTGCATGCCCTTGCTAACCTCAGACCGTAACGGGGCGCGAACCCTCGACCTGACGCCTCAGAGTCGTGTACATCTATATTCTGATATAATCGATTTTACGTCACGGACTCCCTTTTCTACTAAGGGCTAGGGCGGTGTCTGCTTGCGAACGACTTTTGGTTTTGGCAAAAGGGCCGTTACCCTGATTAAATGCCCTTTCTAACCTCAGACCTGACGAAAGCAAGTCGCGAGCGTTACCACTCGACCACGGTGCCCGCATTCCCATGTATTATATATATATATATATATATATATATATATATATATATATATATATATATATATATATATATATATATATATATATATATATATATGTATATATATATATATATGTGTGTGTGTGTGTATGTGTGTGTGTGTGTGTGTGATAGTCTAAAAGTCTGGGCCGACAAACCTTAGAGACAGAGTTCCAACCCGCCTCTTTCTTTTTTGAAAAAAAAACCCTCAATATTCACTTTAAAAATCTCGTTAAAATATATAAAAAAATAGTAAAAGTTTATAACTTTACCTAATATCTGCCTTGTCCTTAGCATTTTTCTTTTCCTTCTTGGTATTTTCTCGTGCCCGGGCCTTTATTGATGAGGGCAGTTTCTGCCTGTCCCGGTGTTACACTCATAAAAAAAAAAAACTTTTACATCCCTATAGAGTAAATTAAAAATAAGAAGCAATGAAAAAAAATTATCCAAAACCAGAAAAAAAAATTGTTTTCAATTTTCAACTAACCCAACCTAACCTAACCTAATCCTAAAATAGATTTCACGAGCTATTCCCAGTCTGGGATTGTGCAAGTTAATGTTCATCATAACTGAAAATAATAATATTAATTCACAACTCGATTCTCAACTGGAGTTGAACCTATTCAACTAATCCAAACTTAACCTGTTCCGGTTTAACGTCACGGACTCCCTTTTCTACCAAGGGCTAGGACTGTTGCCTTCTTGCGAAGGACTAGCCTGCTGGCTAGTACAGTGGTAACGCGCTGGCTTCGCATTCATGAGGTCGAAAGATCGGTTCCCGTCCAAGACCGAGAGTTTAAGCTGTTTACTGGCAGGAACTGCTGTGGGTGGACACCACAGTGGGGGGTTGGGGCTTACCCTGGCTGACGAATACCCATTGTATTGAAATGGAAATAAAGTATTATTATATTGTTTTGGCAGTTGTAATCCTTACCCTGAGTGCATGCCCTTGCTAACCCCAACCTTAACCTAACATTATATATAGATTTTCAAGAGAAGTTTTCCCAACGAGGGGTGTGAAAATAAACTTTTACCATCACTAAAAACAATAACATCAATTATCATCTCTTGTCTTGAGTCGATATTATAAAGAATTTCAATTATCAATTTTTGTTTAAATCATCATACGATGCCACGAATATTCTACGAGTGCAATTTTGACCTTTCTTAATTGAATAAGTGAATGTGTTTATGACTACCAAGTTTGTTTGCTTTATTGGAATTTCTTTTATATATATATTTTCGCTCATCACCAAGCTTAACTCTAATCTTGACCTGACCTGACCTTGCTATAAAGAAGGTCAAGGTGAACTGGGTCATATGAGGTCAAAGCCTCAAGGTATACCTTCATTTCTAAAGTGAATTCTAGAATCTTGTATTACTACTTGAACGTTTAAGTAACCCAACCTCTCTCTCTCTCTCTCTCTCTCTCTCTCTCTCTCTCTCTCTCTCTCTCTCTCTCTCTCTCTCTCTCTCTCTCTCTCTCGTCTTCTCTCTCTCTCTCTCTCTCTCTCTCTCTCTCTCTCTCTATGTTCTACACCGTCTTCTAACCAAATATCAATCTATTATTTTGCTTGAGACTCTCTCCTCTCTCTCTCTCCTCTCTCTCTCTCTCTCTCTCTCTCTCTCTCTCTCTCTCTCTCTCTCTCTCTCTCTCTCTCTCTCTCTCTCTCTCTCTCTCTCATTATTTGATTCTACTATCAATCAATCTATTGTTTATATCTTAGGAATTCATTGATTTCTCTCTCTCTCTCTCCTCTCTCTCCTCTCTCTCTCTCTCTCTCTCTCTCTCTCTCTCTCTCTCTCTCTCTCTTCATTATTTGATCTAATATCAATCAATCTATTGTTTATATCTTAGGAATTCATTGATTTCTCTCTCTCTCTCTCTCCTCTCTCTCTCTCTCTCTCTCTCTCTCTCTCTCTCTCTCTCAACAATATTTCCAGGATACGCTTTGTTGGCTGTTTTACCCATGTTCATATAGGGTCGTTGTTTTCACTAGCGTTTCGGATATTAGTGTTGCTTATAAAGCAGAGTTTTACGGTCGGATGCCCTTCCTGACACCAACCCTCTTTCCAAGGCTTCAGAAAGGGTAAAGATGTTCCACTTTGCAAATGTCAAAGAAGATAATAAAAGTTTCCAGATTCTTAAGAGAACCTGACGTTTTGTCGATATCCCAGTAGGCTATGTGGCTAGAGCACAATAATCTTTACGGTGTTGAAGATTTCCAGGACCACTTCTTAGATTGGTTCATGCAGTCTAAAGGATCAAAGACAAGAGAGACACTCTGGAAGGTCTCTGCATCATAAATGCATTCCAGTAATCTTGGTGGAAGCTTTTGGAAAATTCCAGGTTCTGTGGTGCAAGAGTAAAATGTACATGCATTCCAGCCTCTACTTATTCTTGGAATATAGTCTTGAAGTTAGAGGGGATTCCAGGTGCTTTGAGTGTGGAGCTTGGAACGGAAGCATATAGTTCATGAATTTTGAAGAATTTAAAGCATGGAACTTTGGCCTTTCAGATGTTCCATGAATGGACTCTTGATGACATTAAGTGGCCAAGTGCTTTGAGAACATTGCTTGGAACGGTATCATATGTCTTGAAGACACTGTTAACAAAAGTACTTCAAGTCTTACCTTTGAAAAGTTGTCAAATCGTTCTTGTGAATCGAAAATTATTTTAGTCATGGAAATCCAGCCGTAACTCTTTTTCAGGAACTAATCTTTTAAGGCAATGTGAGCACATATGCTTAAAATCTGACCATTGGCATGATGTAAGATACGTGCTAGCTTTTCATGTAATGTTGACCATGAATTTCCAGCCTTTATCTTGTTCCAGAAACTGGCTTTGGAGGCATTCTGAGCACATGCACTTGAAGACTAACCTTTAGAATGACAACATTTAGCTTATTGGATCTTCATACTATTTTGATCATGGAATTCCAGCCTTTACCTTGTTCCAGGAACTAGTTTTGAAGACTCTGTGAACTCAAGTGCTTACAATACTAACCCATGGAACAATACCAAATAGTTCTAAAATTGTTAATCATGAAATTTAAGCCATGATCCTGTTCCAGAATCTAGTTTGGAAGACACTGTGAGCCCAAATACTTGCAGTCTTGACACATGGAACAACATAGTTGTTGGAATTTCAAATGAGTTTAATCATGGAATGTCAACCTTAACTCTGTTCCAGGAATTAGGTTTGTAGATACTCTGACCCTTGGCATGATATCATATAGGTGTTCGATTTAAATTGATTTCATCTTGGGATTCCAGGTATAATCGTGTTCCAGGAACTAGTTTGGAACACAAAGTAAGCTCAAGCGCTTGAAGTCAGATCTTTGGAATGCTGCCACATAGTTGTTGGATAACAAATTACTTTGGCTAAGTCATTGAATTCCAGCCCTGACCTGGTTCCAGATACATGATCTTGAGAGCAATGGAAGCTGAATATTGAAGCATTAGAGATCTAAATTTCAGATCAGAGCACTACGATTAGTTACTGTTAAAACAACTGAGAGATCAATTGAGAATTATATCTATATATTTTTTTTAATTTTATAAATGCAGTATTAAAATGTCATTCTGGTTTTAAGATCATACCACAAGGATGAGTCGCTCCCAAACAACTGAAAGATTAATTTATAATTATTGAATATTATTGAAACTTAAGACATGGTAGGATTAACTGTTAGGATTTTAGCTTTCTTGGAAAAGATTATAGCAAGACTATACGTTCTTCTGAAAGAGCAGAAAGATTAGCAGAATTATAGGTCACCTTTTTCCTGGTCTGTTTTTGGAAACATTGATAGGCTGAGCTCACTAATTCTAGATCTTGGGACGGTCTTAATATTTATTG